>LUCM01007070.1:0-49270 GCA_008360955.1 Fasciolopsis buskii
TCTTAACCATTTCTTTGCGTTGTATGGGAACTGAAGCAACAACTAATCACCAAAGTTGGTTCACATTTTATACGGTTGTCATCGGCAAAACTGATTCATTACAGCGCTTTATCACTGAGTAGGTGTGATGTACTTTCAGACAATAAGTGAAGATTGCAATTCTTCGTTGGCTATAAACAAGAATAGAAACGCAGTTTGATGTTGACAATCTTTGCTAATGGGTACAAATATGGTTAAAATGCATGAGTTGCGTTCATCTGTAGATTCGAATCTTAACACGGTCTAAGACGTCTTACATCTGGAATAATTTTGCGGTTTCATCTAAATTTTCTCACCCTTCTATCTTAGCCCCTTCCTGACGTTTATTGACCCAGCTTGATATGCATAAGCTCTTTCGTTCCTCTGGGAATCTTCCTGACAACAGCTTTCTGTTTGCCCATGAATGCAACAAGTCCACTTTGGACGTTTTCACCTACTATATTCACTAAACTTATAGGTCCTTAGACGCATCGATGAAATCTGCGTAAACGGCTTTGCAGCAATGCGTGGCAAAAGTCGAATCACAAAACTAAAATGCATTTGATTATTAAATTCTACGATACTGGATTAAAAAGTCAATCAATAGACAAGCCAAACAAACATCAACAATACAACCACAGAGATACAAAACAAGAGCCAATACCACTGTGCAGAATCACCAACGTGGGTCTCAAAGCTCTAAGTGTCATTTTCGCGCGGTGACTGCGAATAAACCAATTTTCAACCAAACTAAAACATGCATAAGTTGGAACACCAAGGTCATTTGTTCAGCAGATATCACATGAATTAGGATGCAGAAGGTGTTTTTCGGAGAAATGTCATCAGCCATGCGCTGCAATCTGTGGTTTGCGCCTTCCTGGACTACTCTTCTGCTTCCGACCCAATCCCAGGGTCATTTTTACCTCACAAACCGAAGACATTCGGTTGTTTCCGGCCCTTATTAGCTTGGTTGTCAGATTACTTCACCAGCTGGTCCTTGTGCAGATGACCGGGCAGTTAGGCATCAAAACATTTGGCTGACAACTCAGGCATGCTTGAGGATGCTATTCTTTCACCTTGCCTCTTCTCAACGCACCTCAGCGACTTATCAGCTAGTTTCCTATGTCGTCTGCCTAATTGTGCCGATGACGTTGCCCTTTCTTAAGCCATTTCGACATTCGTTGTACGCAAAGGTTTATGCATCACATTTTCCCCGAGATGGATGCCAGACAGACTTCCAGTGGTCCTGAACTCTCGTACTTCAGGAAGAGTTAGTACACCTGGCTAGTCCCAAAGAAGGGCCTTATAACGTTTGCAATGATTAAAACGAACGCGTCCTGAACCGAGAAAAAGCAACCAACGATTCACAGCTCGATTACAACGTTAGTAAATTTAGTACGTTCTGGATAGCGTCTGGAAACCTCAACGCAAAGCGCATCCCAGTTTTGTTACAGAGCTCAAGAAATAAAAAGATTGACCCCCAAATTCTACGATATCATTTATGAGTTGAAGGTGTGCAAATGCATTTGATACTGGGTCTCATTTTTCGTTCAGCTAAAATGTAGACAAAAACTGGATAAAAGTCTGCGTAAAATAAATGGCTGATCCAAGGAATAAGCAAAGAGTGTTACGGCCAATGTTATGTTGCAACAAAAGTCAGGACACGGTTAGCGACCAAACGAACTCTACTTTTTTGCCATTACATTTGTTTTACTCTTCTCGTACGCACTCCTTCGCCCTAGTAGGCGCCGACCAGTTTTGGTTTCGGACTGTTGGTTTGCTTTGTTGAGCATGTGGCTGGTTGGTATATTAGTTTCCGTTGATTGGCAGACTCCGTTGAAAAGCATAGTCTGTTTCTTTGGTTTCCCGGTCTCTACAGGTTGCTTGAAACAGATCAGTTATTTGAGAACCATTTACTGAATTTTTTATTCTGGCATTGTTATTGTAGATACCGTATTTGTCAGACCACGAGGAATTGTTGCTTCTTGTTGCATTCACCCTTTGATTTCGGGAACGGATTTAAGGAATTCGTAGCAGCAAATAATATTATTCCGAGTGCATGCATCCAGTTCAAGAAGACGCAACAAGAGAATGTTGTCCTGCGGTTAAAGCGAATACAAAAGCTCCTGCGCACCCGATCAGGCCCACTGAACGCTTTCCTCAAAGTGACAGCCAAAACCCAAAGTAAACCTCCTAAACGTCCGCGGCTGATCAAGGTGAGCGATAAAACGAGAGTGCACTTTGACAAAACAAAGCCCTATAAGCCGCGGTGACCCTTGACTAAGACAAGTGTCATTAAAACAGTCTCAGCCAGAGGACACGGGGTGATTGCATCAAGCTGAACGTAAGTGGCGACCAGAGTCATTGTACTTGCGAGCAGGTTCAGCAGGAATAGTCTGACAACAAAACGCGGGATCTGCGGACTGCGCCGAGAAGGTAATTTTGATAAAGCATCATCTGGGGCATGGAAGTTGGGTGTTCAATGTAGTCCCAATGGAAAACCCTTCCATTTATATCCGCAGGACTAAACCAAGCGAGGCCCATATAAAATCAATGAAACTCAAGATCAGAAACATGTCGCACATCTTCTGGTGCAGATGCACCGTCTTGTGCCTCAGATGGCTTTTTCATCCTTTCTCAGTGTACTGCCTTGTTTTCATTCTGGCATTCAGCAAACTAAGTGGCATTACTAAATGAGCCAAACCAACTCCTACTGAGAAGACTGGGATTGACTAAAAACTGCAACCTTGCCGCGGGCTTCAGTGAGAAGTGTTCAACAGTCAGTCACCGGTTTCTGCCTTCCAATCTCTCCAGCACCACTCTCACCAGCTCCTAAGCCAGATGTCTCTTGTAGTCATGCAGCGACTCCTTATAATATGGTCTGGTGGTGTTGTAGAGAAAACACTCAAATCTAAGAAATAACATGTCGCACTTATATACTGTGTTTGTCATGCAGTTTGTTTATGTCACCCTTTCTTAAAGACCTCCCTTTGTTTTTGGCTTGTGCCTTGATGGGATCGTCTTTACGCGCCGGATAGACTTTGGATCTTGGTTGTCATTATACCAATGCCTTGGCCGCACGTTTGCATTCGTTGTGCAGTTTGATGGTTATTTAGTTCATTACGGTAGAAACTTGCGGATTAGTTGTGTTCTGATTTGGGATTTGCGACAGTTTGGTCATGCTTTGCTCAAATGATTGGTGTCAAAACCTTATAGTACTCAAATCAATCAACTTGGACGAGAGAAATATCGGAATGCCACGGAAGGAATCAGAATGACTTGAACCTAAACAGGAAATAATTTGGCGATTCGCGAATTTGATTCTTCGCCATGATGGTTCATCAGACGTTGGATGTGTTGATCCGGTGATCACTATTTCACCTCTTAGTCCTGAGCATATAAATCTTAAGAATGCTGATACGTGTGAATTAGGACTATTTGAATTAGTCAGGAAGCTAGAATTGAGTAGGTTCTAGACCAGAGAGATGATTCGTCGGAAAACTGAAGCCAGTCGACGAGAAAATCAGCTGAAATTGGGTTACGCGGCCCTGAAAACATCATCGAAATCCAGCTCCGTCGAACCTACGAGCCGGCGGTGGCCAAGCGAATAAGTTCGTGGGGTTTGGACGCGAAAGTCGCGGGTTCGAATCCTCCCACTAACGGTCAAATTCTCCACTTGGCAGCCCTCTGTTGGTCACGGCCTCCTGCCTGAAAAATGACTTAAGCTGTTATTTCATTAATAAAGAAAGTAAAAAATATAAAAATGATAGGAAGGTCTTTCGACTTCCTACGAGTCAAGCTGATGAATTTTGAGGGACAACCAAAAACTTACCGCCAGTTTATTAGACTTCCTAAAGTCCAAAGTGGTCGGCTCAAGACAGCGTTTTCTCTGCCTGGTGCATTATTGCCGCAGCCGAGCGGAGGAAGCGATAGAAGAGTGTACAATGTTTAATCATAATGCGAGCAATACAGAGCACGGTAAATTTTGGAAAACTTGTTTAGACAACCGTTTAAATGACCAGAATCTTGGTTGATTGTGTCCTTGTTGAGGCAAAACGTATTAGAAGTGACCTATGCTTGTTGCCGAAATTGGTAATAAAGATGCAAAACTGCTAAATAGCACTTATTTATTTGCAGGACCAATCTAACATTGACGATCAGTAGTCTCTCAAATCGATCGTCCGCTGTCTATCTGCAGACTGTCGGGTAAGCTAGGCAGAAAAATCAGGCAACCGGCCAAAAGAACGGCGACGAGTTTTGAGTAACTGGCGGATTGTACTGAATCGCATGCGGGCTTTGTCAACAGTCGCATCGGTCGAATTGTGAGGGTGAGAGTGAGTAGGCGTACCTCTACTGGTGAACCAACCGATAACTTTAAGTGACAGAACCCGGCGAACACGTTAACGAGGACAGGTAAGGTGCAGACTGTGTGGAGAAGGACACGAGTTAATGAAATGCAAACATTCCTCGGCTGAGAAGTCGCAGAAAGCCGATGCGCAACGAAAATGACCGGTATTTGTTTCGTTTGATTGAATGGACCCCATCTAGCGACGGTATACCGAGGGAGAACAGGAGGCGGATGCAAGGGCAACCAACATCACAAATGCACGCTGATAGGGAGTCAGAAACAGCCGCTACGAGGGGAAAAAGGGTGCCTTTACGGTGTCAAGAGAGCCGGTTTGGTCCACGCGACTAGACGGTGTACCGGTAGACCTAAGGATACCTAAAAATTTAGTAGGGCTTTTGTCTTTCTGGATAGCGGATCAGACAAAACCTTGGTCGCAAATGATTTCATCAGGCGATTCGAAGTACAAAAGAAACAAACGGAGATCATGATTAATACAGTGAGAGTCGTTCGGAGACGGAGTCCCCTGAAATGCGCTTGCAACGTCGGTCGATTGAGGATGAAGAGATAATGGGTTTCACTGAGATATTTGCGACAGATAAACTACCTCTTGGGCCACCAGACGAAATCGGGGCTGCCTACCACGGGTAGTCAGTCTCATCTTAGGAAGGTAAAGTTCGTCGAAGTGTCAGGTGCGCTAGTAGACATGCTCATTTGATACAACGCACCGGAAACACATGGGATGGTGGACCAACGCTTGACAACCAAAAAACCATTCACCGTAAGAAACATTTTTGATTACTTTCCGATTTTAGAAAATGGACAACTTCTGTAAACTTTGTAGCACTGACGGTGGATGATGTAGCAGGTGACTTGAAACGGCTGCATGACAATGAATTTCACGATGTTGCTGACCGGGAAGATCAACTAGTATTGGCGATAAGGCAGGGTTTTTGTAGTGCCTGCACTTCAGGAAGAAAGGCTGCTACGGTGAAGTGACTGATCTACTCGAAAAAGAGACCTGTGGAAAAACCATAGCTGAAGTGTGTTTATGTCAAGGCTACTAGACGGGATCTGGAGCTCGGGTATACGGGGAACATGGAATCTGAAGGGGCGACTGGGGAAAGTTTGATATCTACTGCATCACTTGGTTTTGAGTACCAATAAATCAGAAAAGGTTCGGGTAGTTTTCGGCTGATAAGCGAAGTGTTCTCATAAAACGACAGTATTCTGCAAGGTCCTGATCTCACTACTCCGCTGGTAGAAGTGGTGTATAAATTTCATTTGGAAAAGGTCACCGCATCTTCAGATTAAGCTGCATCAAATCAGTGTATGAACCCCAAAATTCAGGAACCGCCCAGGTGCAAATTTCTTGCTAAACTCCGCCAAATATCAACTGTTTTCAAGACCAGACATTAATTCGCTGTTATCGACGGGGACATTTGGCAGTACGTCAGAAAATAATCCCCACGTCGTCCTCTTAGGGGGAAAGAATCATTCCTAAATCGTTCCCACAATCTTTTTCTATCTTTCACCTTTTTTCTTTTACTTCCTTTATTAATGAAACAGTGTACATCAGTTTTCAGGAAGGTGGCCGCGGCCAACAGAGGGCTGCCAAGTGGGGAAGTTGACCGGCGGTGGGAGGACTCGAACCCGCAACTTTCACGTGCAAATGCCTTATACGCTTGACCACGGACTGGTAATCGGTGCTCTTTTGGGGACTATATTTTGGGCCCGTCGGGGACTACCTGGGGACTAAATGGGCACTATTTCGGGACTATTCTGCTGCTTGGACACACTTAAATATTTAGCTGACAATCACTGGTACCATAGTTCAGCTCTCGGACGTGCAACAGTCAAGTTGCGCACAAAATGAATGGTTAGTCAGCTGCTGGTTTACTCAAATCCCGGTGTTATTCTTTATCATGTACAGGTTCTGCTGTCCGCTATGTCCAATAGCCCTCCAAAAACCATCGAAACTTTGGAATAGACTATAAATATAGGGGTGCCAAAAATCCACCCATTCAAGACATATTTCGTTGTCATTTGCATTTGAAGAATCTTACTATCTTTTCTTTAGGCCGTCAGCTTCCGTATTTGTTATCGTTTATTCTGGCTTCCCCATATCACTAATCTGACTAATCTGTGCCCTTCACTTCTTCGCCACAACACGTATCTCACCAGTAATCTTCTTGGTTTTATTCCTCCCTATTCATAATTGTTGCATTCGACACTAACATGTCATTTCTTGATGTTCTTGGTCACGGCGATGATTTCTTAGAGCATAGATGGCGTTAGGTAATACTGATCTTTCGGCTCAATTGTGGCATTTCTGCTGCATTTCTCAGTCAGTTTTCCGTCAGGCAGCTGCTGCATGCAAGAGCAGTCCTGGATTTTTCCGTCTAAACAACGCCTTTCACCTCAGGCATCGAATTTCACATTTTCCGTTCCAGTTCAGTGAACATTAATATAATCAGGTGAGCTGTGATTGTACATTCACGTTTTTTTTGAATAACCGATGGTTTTTTATTCAACTTAGGCAGAGTGTTGCCTTCTTTGCGTCCCTCATCCACTGTATTTTTATGCGTGTGCGTTCTTCATCCTATCTGGCGCAGTATATCTGTTTTCCCCACATAATATGCTTGTGAAATTTTGGCCTCAACTTTGAGCATGATTCCCGGGAGCCGAAAAATGTATATTATCTCTATTGTGGTATTGTTATTTATGTCTACTGATCACGCACCTAAACATGCCTTCTGAAATTTACTGATAAAAATGCCAATTATTTATGTTGGCGTTATTATAGATGTCGGAGCTTTTAACTGCCACAGGTTCTCCTTCGTCAACAAATCAGTCGATTTTCTGTTGGTTTAGTCGTACTACCTATTCTCACAGTTCTAAAGTAGAGCCGCCTTTTGGCTGCGGCCTCCTTCCCAAAAATGATGCACGTTTTTGCTCCATTATTAGAGGAATTAAAAATAAAAGACAAAAGACAAAGAGATAAGACGAAGTTGGTTGTCGTCGGAATGCAGTTGGAAGAGCCTAATCTTATTGCGCACCTCGAATCCGTGTCCAAGTGACGTAGGGAGTGTGTGAAAAATTCGATGCGCCGTGTAGTGGTTTTCATTGTGAATGATATAATGTTAATAACAGCGTTGTTGGCGGATGCTATTCGTGAACGTAGTCTAGATCGATGATCTCCTCTGACAGAACGTACCTCTAATGTGCTATGCTGGTGAATAACGTCCAGTCGGTTGACCACAAATGTGTTTTATATGTAATGAAGGACAAAGGTGGCGCCAGTCCCGTGCAACAGTGTGTAGGGTTGCAACCTTTGCATTCACGACCCGAATGATATTCATTTCATGCCCTTACTGTGCGTATACCACGTCCACTACGGATGCTATTCTTGTTCTCTTCGCTTTTCGATTCCATGGAATCTCCTCAATCGCCATCCTGTACACTTTAGCGAAGGCTTCTCCAACTGTCGAGGCTGGATGTTTGTGGTAGCACTGACCTTTTGGAGGAAAATGAATAATTCCTCATGTTATTTTCCTGTCACCTGCTTCGAAGATTTATTTTATATTTTCTTGGTTGCATTTCGTTTACCTGACTCGAAACTTTGCAGTTCTGTGCATGCCGCACATTGGAGAATATTCACTTCCAATCACTGCTTACGGCTGTGGTTTGTTTCCACCTACGTTGTTTTATCGGGTCTATTTCTGCACAACCGCATGTGCAATACATTAGCCAATTCTTTTCTTTGGCTTGAGTCTTCTCAACCCTGTCTACTGAAGAAACTTCGTCAAAACCGATTTCAAAATCTCATGGAAGGCATGTTTGGGACGGCGCATACTCCACGTTCTCTGTAAGCACCCCTTAGCTTCAAAACACTGAACGTTCACAAGTTTATTTATGTCGCAACCAGTGTCAGGCCTGATCTACCGTTATTCCAGAAAGTTAGTCTGCTGGGCCACAATTCGACTTTCACATTGTTTTTCTCTTGATGGCGATTTGTTAGTATTTAAGCGGAATTTAATTGTGAATGATATAATGTTATTAACACAGCGTTGTTGGTAGATGTAATGCGCCAACGTTTCGACTACCGTGGATAGTCTTTCTCAAGGCAAGTTTTACAATTGTCCACGATCGTGGATAGCGTAATGTGAGCCGGGTGTAATTGCCGTTCATTTGCCAATGTGTACCTTACTATCCTGTTTTTCTCATAACTAAATTGCACTCGACTGGTTTGGGAGATGAATTGCCTTGGAGATTGTAAAATGTGTAGATATACCTGTTGCAGCCTACTGTGCACAAACAGGTCATGGGGTCAACATCAACAATATCAGCCGGGCAAGCAGAAAGGGGGAGCGATTGATTCTTGAAGCCTTCCACTCGAATCACTCGTTCAATCGACATGTCGAGATTGATAAGCATTACGTCATCTTAACAAAACCCACGACGCAGAATGGGGAGACAAACAGGACAGCGCACCAAAACGAACGGAACTGGTGATCCCATTCAATCATTCATTAACGTTTGACAACGAGACCTAGTTTGGTTCGAAACTTTACAATAAACGTTATAACTCAGTGAAGTCGGGGCAACGCTAAATCGGTAAACAGTAAGGGCAATCATATTATTAGAGAATATTTCAGTATTAATTTCCACGTAACCTTTTCTCATTCAATTCTGGGTGCAATGCACTTGCATGCAAAATAGGTCTAAAGTATTCGTGCAAACTATTGAAGGGTGATTGTTGTCCTTTTTAGTCCAGAGTTATTTCCTTCCTCTTGTTTTATGCATACAACCCCGGGTATGAAACCTAAGCTCAGATTCAGAGCCATCTGTAGTCCATGAAAAAATATAAATACGTCAGAAGAGTCACATCGGAAACCATATGGACAGTGTAGACCACACCATCCTGAGTTAGTGATTACATAAGTAACAGTGTACGCCATGTAGTTTGCATCTTTCTTTTCTCTTATCTTTTGCTTCATTTATTACTGAAACAAGGATGCATGTGATGGGTTGGTTGTACGATGCCATCTTGATTCTGAATGAGTAAGTGTCAGCTTTCGCTGATAAGCTTTCTGGGGTCCGTCTCGTGTGTTGTCATAGAAGATCGGGACTCTTGCAACTCCCCTCTCGGAACATCTGATTCCGTACGTGCTACATACAATTTCCAAGAGATAGATCATGATCAACAGAAGGCTGTCAGTCGATAGGAATATTCTAATTCCAGACCTACGAGTTGAAGCGCGGTGCTGATGACCTCTTGGTCACCGTCGGTAATAAAGTTTAGTACGCACAGTTGAATATCCACTTCGTCCTAGTGTGAAATCAGCCTATTTTCCAGAACGGTTTTATCATATGGACTGGATAACCTTCAATATTTGACCATAAGCGAAAGCAAAATGCTGGAAGAATAGTTCACGCAGTTTTTCCGTTAGCTTGCCTGGAGATTGTGGATGGTATCACGAATTACGGGCTGTAGTGGCTGAACTAGGTAGACGGAAAAAATGACTAGTGCTGAATACTAGAAACAATACGAGGACCCAACTAACAGTAGAAGGAAACATCTAGCATAGGTTAAAACAAGCCACATGCACAGTCAAGCTCCGCAATAGTCTATTGCCTCTCCTTCCAATTCAACGGTATTCGCGAGTGTTTAGCCGTAATTCCTCTTAAAGCTGAACGGACTATCCAATCCACTGAAAGGCAGCGATTGATTACAGTAGGAACGCAAATTAAAAGCGAGCAGCGGTAATCCAGTTCGTTGCGCAAGAGTGCTTTTTAATTCGCAAAACAACAAAACGCTAGGTACAAAATGGTGACAACCAAACCAAAGAGTAATAAGTTCACAAATGCCACAATGCAAACTCTCACTCTATTTTGGTCAGAATTTTGGATGTCAAAGGCCCAGTATTACTATACCGAGATTCAGAATGTGGCAAACCTAAGTTAAGAACACGAACTTATTTTTTGTTAATCATATTCAAAAGGCTGACAACACATGCGACGTACGAAGGTAGGGTCTTACATCGGTACCTTGTATAGAATGACGAAATACGCATCATTCATGGCTGCAAGGATATAGCTTAAATTTCGTTGCTTTGTTCTTTCAAGGTATGGGTTTCGGCGCGCTTCAGCGATAGGAGCAAGGTCCGCTTCTCTTCTACAGTGCTACCTTTAAAGCCGGAACTGGTGGAGTTGATGGGATCAAAGATAAAAATCCACCAATCTCTCTGGGTTTCCAGATAATGCAAACTTGTGCGGGTAACTTAACACCGAAATTCTTGAGGGTGATGCGCCATAGTGCTTCAGTTGTGAAATGTTTTCTCTCTAACCTGTTGTACAGAAGAACTTCGGTATGAAAACTCACAAGCAAATCTTTTTCGGGATTCTGAGGCCGAAAACTGACAAAGATTCCTAAGCTAATAGAATAAAGAAAACTGGAGTCGACGATCTGGTTCGCCAAGAGAAATGAAAAACGCCGCGAGATGTTAATACTTTGTACCACGCTTGTCAACAGCATACGTGAAACCAGTTAGTTTACAAACAGCAGACGACGTGCAGAGTGTTAAGAGTAAGTCGAAAGCGGAGATTCTCCACTGTGTCGAAAGGATTGGAATTGTACGGTAAAAATAGATAAAATCCAAAAGAATATCACAAATTCAAAATCACGTGTCACAACGGATGGCAAATAAAAGGACGTCAGAAAACAGACCCGTTTGCTCCGAAAGCTCGATGCCACTACAATTCCTCAGCAAGACTTGAATTCAAAAGAAGACTTCGCATTCAAGAAATCAAAATCAGTCATAAGGAGTCGACGTGGCAGTTTACTACAAACAATTACCATAAAAGATCATTCCGATCACATCATGTAAACGTTCCCTCAGTCAATTGATTGTAAAACTTGTCTCGAGAAAGACTACCCACGGTAGTAGAAATGCTGGCACGTTACATTTACCAACAACGCTGTTATTAAAATGATACCATTCACAATAAAAAACAAGACTGGCGAGGTTCACGAACAGGTTAAAGCCCTTGAGGAGCAATTCTGGCGCTGTCACAGATAAGGCGTAAATCTGTTTAGTTAAGACACTGGGATAAGAAAAGCGAAAAAAACGAAGCTCAACCGTGTAAAAGGGGCACGAGTCGCATCTTCACAAAGGCTGCAACTCAGATGGTAGAGCAAATGCGGAACAAATGTATATGTTGCGTTTGCAAGCGGGTTCCAACAATACCAAGGACGAAGTGACGTTCGCATTTTCTTTGTACTTTTTCACAAACAACTTTCAAGTAGATGTCTAGTAAAGGAGAGAGAAAACTATCGATTCGCGAAGTGATTTGCCTTAAGGCCTCGTCACTCAATTCATTGTCAGAACCGTGGAGTGGATGAGAACGGTGCCTTTCATACCTTTTCTTAATAGCTTGATGGTTTACCAGTAAAACCCAGGACTCCTAATTTTGGGCTCAGAGTCAACCAAGGAGTGATCAGCTCTCATCCCGTGTTAGTCGTTTCTAACGGATGGGGTGAAACAGATAAGTACACCTCTCATGGTCTCCAGTATAGCAAGGAGAATTAGACGACATTACGTAGCGAAACTGTTGTTTCAAAAAACCATCACAGTTAAATGTAAATTTTTCAGTTAGCAGATTACCTTAATTCTAACCAGATTCAAGTCAGATAGCCAAACCAAGCAGGGCAAACCACTTTGAAAAACCTGTGTAACTAGAGCCCACAAGTTTAATCTAATTAGTCACAGGTAGGTATTTTTCGGTCATTCCAACGCCCACTGATGTTATTGAATTGCAGCATTAATGATAGCCTATAAGCTAAGGAAAGCAATACGCTTCTTGACCCAAAAGAAGCAACCAAAGACGAAATGCTTCTGAAATTGCTGGTGTTTGCCGACCTGCTGAAATGTTTAACAAGTATTCTATTGAAATAATCCACCATGTGATATCATCGCCCAACTCACCATAAAGAAATCATGGAAGCACTGTACAGCTGTTTCATCCTTGTTAGGAATCATCAGCAGTGCGTATCCACCGCGTACAGTGCTTCCATGGTTTCTTTATGGTGAGTTGGTCGATGATATCACATGGTGAATTATTTCATGAAAACATTCAACCTCCTACTACTAAAATGTACCAAGTATTTTATTCTTAAACTCCTTGATATCATTTCGCCCATCAGGTCTGTGGATCCCGAGTTCGCTGACAAAACTGGTATTCTCCAATGTTCATCGAAATTCTGCTAGGCATTTTTAAAAGTTTGATACAATTCTGTTCAGTTCACACAACTGGTAACCAAAAGCTAGAGGTTTCTGGCCTTGTTTACTATCGTGTATCATCCAGTGCTAGTAACGGGATAAAATTCAGAAAAACAGAATTTTAGAGTCACAAATATTTGGAATGACACAATGAGCCACATTGCCTAATATCTCCGATTTGCTCTGGGAGATCTCGTGGACCCAAACCTGACGATCCAATTCAAAACTAATCGGGATAGCCCAAAAGTTGAGTTTTAATACCGTTTCGCTACGTCTTCAATTGCACATTTTGATCCATTTTCCGATCATTACTTTCACAATAGTATACACTAAGGGAGTCGACTTATGGATATGCCCAGCATATTTTTCAGCCAGCTTAAAATATTCAAATCCAGTATCAATTAGATCTGACCTCCGTGACCAACCACCAGCAAAACTAACCTCAGGATTGCCAGTGGAATTCCACGAATAAAATGGTATTCAACCTCCAAAATTCTCCAAACTATTGCATATAATGGACATGTTTCTAAGCCGCACAACAGCACAGATTATGGTGTGTCAGTGTACATGCGACCTTTGATCACTTAGCGGATGTCGCGTAGGCGACCCGAATGCTTCACATTGGAGATTGTCAATCGATATTTCAGTATATGGGAAGAAATTGTTTCCCACACAGGATCACTCAATGAGATGAAATTGTGCAGATGACGAAAGGTGTTTGCTTCTTCCAGAGAGTGACTCATCAAAAGTGCGTGTATTTTGCTGGCATACTGAGTTGTGGCCTAACCCGTCGCTTCGCGACAGCTTGGTTTCTATGCCTTCTCGAAGTATGTTGGTCCATTCGAGGTAGTATAATGAGCCACGGCTCGTAACGAGAAATAAACTAAATGCAAGCTTACCCACGGACCACCAGACCTGGTGGCTTTAACGACCTCTGGAAATACAGCGTGCTGCTTCCATATATATATATATATATATATATATGTAATTTCAGAAACCAAATAGCAGTTTACCTATTCAGCGCTAACCAGGAGAATTCCCTGCGAATTCGAGTTTGTTTAGTACCTAGAAAATTGACCTAACAGAAAGAACCCCATTGTTATAACAAGATTATAACAGTTCGGATACAGTAAATTTATTGAATATTTACATTGGGTATTGTTTCTCACAACCCAGTTCCGTCGACTGGATTTAGCCCATTCCTTGCCAGGTTTGGGTGTGTTGTCGGGAACATCATGTTACTCCAACCCACGACAGGTTTACTAGAACTCCGAGGATGCGGAATTTGTTGAGTGGACCACTTGGTAACCTTTATTGGACTGATATTTCCGGGCCGGCGTGGTGTTGAGCCTTCTGAAGCAGGATAATCTATAAATGGACAGGCCAAAGCTCCGAGCTCGAGGCTGGGACTCAGCCCGGATTGCGAATATGGCGAAGTGCTGAAAATGTAACAGAGTAGTACAGTTTTGCAAAAACTGAACTTTCGCTAGCAAGGCAAAGGTAACAATTCTCAAGAGTGTGCTCTGTTACCTTCGTAAACCAATAGCTTATGAAATCCTCTCGATCAACTGGACAGATTTGACTAAGCTTGGTTAAAAAACAAGCGAGAAAAGCAGTGTACATTGCAGTCCATAATCAAAAAGAAGTTAAGTTGAACACAGTTCCCCATCGAGATGCTTAGGATAGAAGGCAACACAGAAAAGAGTTGGAAGAATAAGTGAGGAGCAAACGGGGAATCTGAATTTTACCAAACCAACCGAACGAAAGTCGCAATGAAAACTACGTTGTATGCGGTAAATATTTCTAACAAAACTTAGAAACTGGAGCTCTCCATCAAACTTGATTGCACACTAATGATGAAACAGCAACCCCTTCAAATCCAAATCGAGGTAACATGTATAGGGTCGTTTCCCCAAGGATTTTCCTCTGGTACCTCTGTTAGTGCAAGAACGAAACCGAATCTCCGGTGTTGTTCTCCAAGTTCGTTGATATTCAGACTATGAGAGGTGAATAAACCTAAATTCAAATCCAGTCACAGGCGGTGGAGGGACGTATTGGGCACTCAGGACGTCTGGAGTCATGGGTAAGGTATGGGAATCGACCAATCAATGGGTTATGAGACCTTCATATAGTCATAACTCCTACAGCTTAGAGGATTTTGTCAAAAACAAGGGTTAGGATACCGTATGCCACACTTTTAACATAAATTTGAGAACTGAATAGGAAACTTCGAGAAAAACCAACACGGACGGTTGAACCGAGCAACAATGAAAGTAAAAACGAAACATCAGCAACCTTACGTCTGAACCATGGATTTTAGAAACTTACAAAATCATCGGAGTAGTGCAGTTGCTACTTGGCGCCTTTTCGAGTACGTGTAATTTCGTTTTATCCAAAGCGGGAATCAAATTTGAACCGGGAAATTTGTTATCACGCGGGAAATCTCCAGTAGACGAATTTGTATTTTCCTGTCGCAATGTTGCAAGAAAAAGGTAACTGATTCCATTTAGAAAAGAACAAACTAACCAATGAACTGGTATGGAAACAACATTGATACACTATACTGCAGACACCCAAGTTCAGCGACCAAACACGAAACAATGCCGTATCAAGCTGTTGCACAAAAAATTCCCATTTTTGTGAGTAACGCCATGAGCCAAATTTGCATGAAATTGAACTGCTTCTGATGGATGATTTGAGTTACATTTAGAGAGGAGCAGCAGTTAGCCTTTACACAGCATGTTTTTGCTCAGGGACTGTTTCATGAATACCACAAAATTTTAAGCCCAAGATTTACTCACATGTAAGAGTTTCTGTTTGGATTTATTCATTTGCATCTTTTTCGTCCGCTCCAACTGCTCGTAGAGCACATCCACCTGTTTGGCCGCTACAGCCTTCAGTTCACGTAAACTATGCGACTGACTGTCCAGTAGCGCTTGCTGTTGACTAGATAGTTCTACAATTTTCGAACAGCATGCGTCCAACCCACCGACTGACTCGGCCAGTGCCGTCATCCAGCTAAGTGGTAGGGAAAAAGTAGAATTGTGTGATGTCAAATAATGCATACACTCGACTATGAAGGTGATGACAGTATTATTACTGCTACTCTTTGAAATTATTTATCATTCGGTATCGTTGCCCAACAGACAGATAAAAGTTCAATTCTTACAACTAATAACCTTGCACCAACGTGGACAAATAACAACCAAAGAAGTATGGCAAACGTTTCCCCTAAATGTTCAGAAAGAAACAAAGGCCAAAGACTGACATATGAAATTAGATGTCGTGTTGATATTTAGTAAATTGATAAGAGGAAGTTTGGTTGGCCACGTTTGATTTATGTACAGGTGATCCAATTGTGAAACGTCTTTGGCCTCGGCGGGGTTTGAACTTACTCACGGACGCGACCCACACATTCGTACCATACGCGGTCTCTCAGCTGAGCTACAAAAGCACACCAAATCGTGCTCGGACGTTCCACTTAAGGATCAATGATTGCCCGCCTGAAATTATGCAAGCGCATGACATGCACCACAGTGAATGTTTCACAATTTGGCTTCTAGAGCAGAATTTCCTATGAATCAGTCAGCAACCACCACTTAGAATGCTCGAGGATGACTGATTCGAAAACTCGCCCTGGCAGATTTTATAAATTTCCGCAAAACTCAGGTTGGATTACCGTGCGGCTGTGTCAGATTTTTAAGAATGTAGCTCGGAGTGGATGAAGTGGTAATCATTTACCAACGGGAGAACGTTCAGTTAGTCGCGGCTGCTCTGGTGGGCATTGTTCATTTCTTCGAATCGTTTGTAAAGTCGAAATCAGAACAAACTATAAACAATTTCGAATCCAGGTCGAGGTCAGTGAGTGTTTGCTGCTAACGACTGGCTGGTGGCTAAAAGCAACGGCTCTGCAATCAATCCATGGTATTAATTGTAATTTGGGTATAATTTCCGGGAGGTGGGTCACATTAAAACAAGTAAAACCTCTACTGTCAGCAGAATATTTTGCATGCAGATGAATGAACATAATACCCGAAGGCACACGACCGGCCTTACGGGTTTTGCCGCTCGTCGGATATAGGATCTCCTTTGAGTCACTAGGGCCATGAATGGATGGCTAGTTCATTGAGAATTTGCACGGGTGTCCGTCAAGAGTCTTTCGTCTGTCAGGGAAGGCTAACCCTCAAAAAGAAAACACACGGTAAGAGGGTATGGATTTTTGTTAACGGATCATGTAACTCTTAAAGGGACTCACCGTTCATTCATGCTCCCAGTGGTTCAAACGAGATTACAGTAACAGACAAATATCCTTGTGCAAAAATAACAGTTTTGCTTCTAACCGTAGGTAAGTGATAAGGTCGCACATAAACGACGACACATGAACGGATCAGTCCATTTTCCGTCCAACGGTCAAAAGCTTGGTCGGACATCAGACAGATTCCTATGAATTTTGACGAACATGGTCAGAATCTACAGGATTTTCTATTCTTTTTCTGAAGGTATTCCTTCTTGATACAGAGATTATTTCAGTGGCAATGCTGGAATCCGGAATGACCGAGTGGGACAATTTAGAATGAATAACGGACATTGGGATGTATGATATCGAGTGAATTAATTGCTCAACAATAAGTAAACATTTCTCGAAGACCAGTTTTTTGCACTTTGCTCAGAATTCCGTCTTGATAAACATTACCAGTAACTTTGGAAACAAAAAAACGTGAGAAAAAATGTGACTAGTCCATTAAAAACTCGCGATGAGTTGAGCTGTAGCAGGGTTCCGAGTAGCGTAGATCCGTAATAACTAAAACGCAGTCTAGTTCTCATAAGTAGTCGTTATGGATGGCATGGGGCTTACATCAGAACTTGTCAAAACAGGGAAATGACACTGTGATAGATTATAATATAGACAAAAAGCAAGGTCTAGAACCGTCATGTGTAAATGCAAATCACATACGGTTATACACAGAATATAAAATTCCGTGGGTAAGTCCTATGGCTGAAAGAAAGATGCACCAGTTCAATTCAGTTTTATAACCATTAGCCACGCATAAAAGGAACCTGCTGTCGGCTGATGCGTCGCAGCACGAAATAATAGTGAAAGAAAAATACTAACACATTCAATTTCAGTTCAATCTAAGCTCTGTGACCTAACACCTAACACCTCACAGTTTAAGCGTACCCTAGCGAGAGAAAGAGGACAACGGCGAGCGAACAATGAAAATCTTCACATATCTTCTATCCACAATGATAACGTTTCGAAGCCGTAAGGCAGAACCAATCACACAACTGTAGTATAAACTCAACCTTTGATCCATACGGGAACGTTACACTGACACCATAGATGTCACATTGAAAACTCTCAATCGATTCTCCGGTTTAGGGCAATGACATCCAATCTGATATAAGACCAATTGGTGGTGTAGACTGCTTAACTAACGAAATTTATCCTATCCGTGTAACTCCACTCCTCCCGGAATAAGGCCCGGTTTTGGGCCAAATCAGTCCTGCAACAGCATTCTGAATTTTGCAGATGAGAAACACATCCCAAGAACAGCTAGATTGTACTTGAAGTGGGAAAATTACCATAAAAATAGGGAAGAAAATGGTAAAATACTGCGGCTTTCTTATCTGTGAGTGCAAAGTTTCAGCCTTCTTATACCGAGATAAAACAACTGAAGCTCCTTTATGCACTCATGCAGAGTACGCAATGTCATCGTCAATGAAACAGGATAATTCATCGACTTACTACTGGGGAATATCTTTTTTTAATTTCGGCATTACGCTGACCAGTGTGGTCCCAGGCGGTATTTTTGAAATATCCATGTTGTCCGCTAGAGCCAGCGAGGCCGGAACGTTGACCCTAATCGGAGGAATTCGCAAAACTTTAGTCATTTTGCTTATTGCGCTATTAATTGTTTGTATGACAGCCATCAGGACGTCAATAAGAGATCGGAGCAACATATTTCGCTCGCGATCGACAGAAGGCAAAGTTTGTTTTATTCCTGGACGAATCCCCAAGACTAACTTTCCTTTGCGATCCAATGGAGAAGCGATAGTGTCTTCTACCGGGCCGCATCTTACAACATCTGAGACCTGTAAGGCAAAAAATATATCAGCGGTGTATGCGGAAGTTATATAGTACTGCTTGGACTTTTGCATATAATATATTCGTCCGCGTTTGAGTCAAAAAGGATGCATTCGTCATATCCTCAAAATGCAGACTGGGAAAAATAAAGGTGGAGAAATTTTCACAAAAGAGAGTTCGTGTAAAAAGATTCACGAACTGTGCAGCTCGTGTGCTAGCTGGGGAACAGTCGAGTTACTATAGATATTTATGCGAGATGGTATAAAGCGGTTCCTGTAATCAGAACAGCATTTAGAAAAATAACTGTGCAGGGGATGGGACGGGTCGAAAATGATCTCATGTGCAAATTTTTCACACTCGGATAGATGCATATGGCATAGTTTGGTGCAGAGTTCTTTCACTGGTATGTAAGGTATACCACTAATAATTGAGAAGCCACGATGAAGGGTTCGGAGTTCTTTCTTTAGTAGATGAGCAAAAGTGACGAAGCGACAATAAAGGAGGGCGGAAAAATGCTGATAAGCAAAAAGGAAGATAGTGCTTTCCTTAACCTGGAGATGTCACAGTCTTTTATGTAAAACCATTGTCCTCTACGCAATTTGAAATGTAAGAGGATCATTTTAAGTTTTTATCAGCAGTAATTTCTGGGTACTTGACGGAATCTGCCGTAGTGAGTGGTTCTGTGTTAATGAAAGAAGCGTCAGCCGGGTAAGCAGACCGAGAAAAAGTAAACAAGCATTGGACACATTTTGACAAATGAAAATTTAAGCCAGAACGAAGCGAAAGATCATGACTGAGGGATAAGTTGTTGCAAACGTTCAGGGTATCTTCAGTTCCAGATACAGACTGACAGAGAGCAACGTCATCTGCAAACTTGAATAATTGACTAGAGGAACTAGCAATTAGGTCACTGGTGTATGTTGAAAACCAATAGGGAGAAAGGATAGCTCCGTGAAGGACTCTAGAATTATTTACCAACGGGGTAGATTCGCTTCCTCCCAGTCTTGTACACTGAGTTCTGTTGGTGAAGCAGTCTGATAGCCACTGCCAAAACCGATTGGGGCATCCGACTGTCCAAGTTTGTGGAGAATATAAAGTCCGTTGAGCCAGAGTCGAATGAGAAGAAAAATCTAAGAACGGCTAAGGAAGGAGTTTTGGCGATACCCTCCAAAGGATTTGGTGATGTTTATAAAAGGAAGCCACGAAATCCAAAGGGATCTGTTGGTTTGTGTGCAAACTGAGGGGGATCATCGGCAGACTAACAAATTATGTTAGACGATTCAGACGGGGTATCTGTTCAGTTTAAGACGCTTGTGTAGAACGACTAAGGAACAAAAGGTGGCTGGAATATTTGAATATTCGTTTGGAGATGGCATACAACTAGTGATCTGATTCTCACAAATGGGAATGTAATGTTGGCAAAAAAGATGTATTAAAAGAAAAGTTAAAGCATTAGGCTGAACTGGGCGCACCGTATACAGGAGAAGTGAAGACCACCATCAGCTCAAACAAATCTGTGGTATTTGGGTCAGCGAAGGAATCTGAAAACATTCTCTTCCTAGAAAAGTATGTGGCTACATCAGCGCATTTATCCGGGAACAATGGAAACGCAGAGACATTTCATGGCGATAAATATAACGCTCGCGTTGAATACACCTACATTACTGCGGTACGGCTTTATGCGACTCGTTTTCTTGTCATAACATAAGCCGAATTGGCTTGCCAGAGCGCTCTGCTTTTGCAGCTGCCCGGATGGCTTGAAACGACGGACGAATTGCGTTTGCTCCCCATGCGTTTACCACGAATGATAAGGAAATCTGACTTCCTTCGAACCCGTAATGTGTACACTGTGTTTCCTCTCCGTCTCCTTAAGCTTTCAGATGCGGTGAGGCAATACAGCCGCTTACAGAGAAAATGTGTTTCTAGGAGACAGCGAATGTCGAAAAATAAATTGAGTGTATCCAGAAAATGTTTGACATCGCGGTTTAGAAATTCAAAAGAAAACCACAAACTTGCATGAAAAAGAGACCTGTAAAGAAAACGAATGTTTCCGTGAGTAAATCCGCAGTCGGATTTGATTGGGTTTAACGTCTTAACGTTGGGAAGCCGTTTGGGAATAAACTTTGGGGTTTAAAAGTAGCAGACAGTGATCACTGGCTGTAATTGGAGCTCGCAGTTTGAGACGGAATAGTTCAGGATGGTTGATAATAATTCTATCTAGAGTGCAGTTATCTCTGTTTGGAAGTGATAGAGTCAGTCAATGACTAACAACGGTAACAGGAAGTGTGAAGTGTGATTCAAATCACCTACGATGTTGTGTAGCTTAGTATCCAGCAACGGGGCCAGAAGTAACAGAAAGGAATCGAAATATATGGAATATCAATTTGTATGCAAAAAGTGACTACATTACCAAGGTGTCGTCCATAATGTCTCCTATGCCGAGAAAACTAAAGGATGAACACTGATACTAGTCAGTCATACCAACCAGCCGATATGAAAAATTCTTCAAATCGCTTGCCGGGGGGGGGATAATTATGAATGTGATACACCACCTCGTTTCTGGCGCCGTAGCATCCGTCCACGGGGTAACACATCAAAGTTCTGGGATAGATATGGGCGCCCAAAAATGTGACGTACAGCCTATCTGACCCTCGAATGCAAACTGCACAAATATGGACGTGTATCCGAGATCGAAGAGTGAGAGACACCGCATAACTCGGAACAGCCGAGGTATGTCTCGTTACCAAAGAGTAGAGATGGGACGCATTTTGGCTGTTGGGGTGCATTTAAGAGCAGCGTACCAACGGGCATGAATGCATCTTTTCGGTTTAGTGAGAAATTCGTGATGTAGATGCGAGTAACGTCAAGCGAGAGAATTCCGTTGACGTGTGAGGGACTAAATCCAACCGTGAGTAGTGACGAACAATGCTGATAATGGAAAAAATCCTTTAAATTAAGGGGGCGATGTTAGCCGGAGTGGAACTGTAGTGCAGCGAGACAAGAGGCTGCGAAAAAATTGCTATGAAAAGTTGCTCCGCCAAACCATTAAACGTGTCAGGATATCCAGTGTACACACTTTCTTTTAATGCATGCCTGATGTAAGATTTCATCCTGAGGGACGTGGTTCACATCTACTAGAACTCCTCATTATCGGAAGAACCGGTGACCGCGACCGTGAAACCAGCAAAGGCACAGAACCATGTATCGTCTCAGCAGGGCAGAGGTAGCAACCAGTGGGTCGAAGGATAATTATGATCTAGCTCTTAAATGACTGATGCATCTGGGGTATGATACTCAATAATTTGGGACGCTAGACACCCGATTCACCTGTCTAACGACAGGCAGCATGAAGCCGATTTTCTAAGACACGATACCTTTGTATAAGCAGAAGTATATGCTGCGCTTTCCAAGCTGGAAAATTGTATAAAGTACGAGTAATGACTTCTGTAAGATGTCCTCCGACAAGCTGAGGTAATTCTTAGTGAGATTTCGGAAATCTAATGAGACAGATTAAAACCATAAACTTATTTGTATATGCCTGTCTGTAGGAAGAAAACAGAATGTTATTCACTTTATTCTATTGCTGTTTACATATACCTGGCCGAAGTGAAATTCACAGACTTCTGAAAACGACACGCTTGCCGTGTGTCGTTTAAGACAATCGAGATCTTTTTTCTGTACATATCAGAAATCAGCGACAGACAAACAATTATTAGATGAGCCATTAAACCAAAAAATAAACAAAAATGGCTTGAGAAACAAAAATTCTCACTTTTCCTCAACTACTACTAATGATAATAATGGTAATAATAATGGTGTGAAATATTTGGAATGAGTGCAAAACTGCCTACTCCTCTAGACTTTATGGGCGTTTCCTGTTCACCATCCGTCGGATCGACCGGTCTCGATCTTCCATGGATCGCTCTGTCATGCTCATATTGCATTTGTCGTAATTTGACTTGCTCCTCGTGTGCCTGATTCAAGGCAGCATCTCTTTCCGTACGAAGCTGACAAATTTGTTCCAGCAATTTGTCCACATCGGATGTCCGTGCGTTCCGCATTAGAGTGAGCGCATCCGTCTGAGTCGAGTGTTCGGAATAGAGAACTGATCGTTTTTTACTTCTTTCCAACTCTCTGTTAAGATCTTCCACAGTTTGTTCACTGTTCTGCGTGGCAAAGGAGAACGAAAAAGGTAATATGGCATTTAGAGTTGCAACAAAAACCGCAGGACATTTGCAAAGATAGTTTACATGGAACCGTCGTATAAATTTCCCAGGCCAGATGTCAATGCAAATTTGGCGACATCACACTGATTCCGACAATCGGTAAGCCGCTTGAGAAAGTCAGCTAATAATAGAGTGCCGAACCGGTCAGTGAACCAATATACCAGTGAACCAACATAAACAATTTGAATTTGGTTATTCAACGAAAATTTTCGCGCACACTCGATTTAGTCGTCCTTGTTTAATTTAGTGAGAACGAGCGACAGGGAAAGAGATATAGGAGCGTCCAAATACTGACGGGACAGCAGTAGAGCACATTATTTCTTTCGCGTTTTGTAGCACTAATGCACTCGGTTAACGTGTCTGCTCAGCTAGTTGGCTAACTACAGTTTGCTCTTTCCCACCAAGAACTGTTAGCAATTAGTGATTTAGAAGTGGAAATTTTTACTCAAATTCAAATAGTAAAATTTTCCATCTAGCCATGTAAAGGTTTTGAACCCGTAGGAATTCCTGCCATACACGAAGTTTCAAATATTTTCTATATACAGAACTGAGTAGAAAACAAGAAATTATGAATAAACAAGAGTGTAAACAATTTTCGAACCTGAAGATAACTGGAATTTAGTGGCTTATCTGTTAGATACGAACAAACTTTCGTGTAAAGCTTGTGAATTTTGAGAATCAAAGCATGTGTGAGAATGAAACCGAAAACGGGGAATATGGGATAGGAAGTAGACATTCCGGTGGGCTTTCAAAACACTAATTATGGCCAATGCCATGGCAAAGATGGGGTTGCGTGTCCATTTTTGTTTCTACCGACCAAACTGCTACCAATCTGCCAGTCAGGAGAAGCCACCTTCCCCTGTCAGGGAAATGGTAATCAGCCACTCGGCATAGTTCTAGTCAACTCCTGGTTCGGATAAAAGATTAAGTAATGCTGATCTCTAAATAATCTAGGACATCTTTGCAGTCCAGAAGTAGCATCCTAACCATTTATTTTTCTTTTATGGAGGAAACGTATTAGAACTCGGTAAGAATGCTGCATTATGAAGGGCAGATCGGGACAATCTATATGCTAAATGACAGGTATCTCCCGAAGCGCCCCCAGTGACTGGCCTCTTCAACCACAAACAGGTGCATGCACTGAGATGGTGCGTACCGAATTCCTTCCATGAGACAGGTTTTATCTTTGCAAGTCTCCGTATATCAGGAGGCACTCCTATTTTCAGATACCCGTTAAAAATATCTGTCGAAGTACTTGACATCGTATCTGAGCCTACTTTCAGGACGGCGGACATAATCCATGGACGTTGTGTTGATCGTCACTGCGCTTAGCTGCATTCAGAATAATGTAATTCTCGTCAAAGACGGTTCGGTACTTTGGCTTTGGATCAGCCAACAGGTTTCCGGAAGCCTGAAACCAGAATCCTTCTTCAGTCTGACGTACACTTTACGGTTTCTTGTCTTTAAATTGTTACCACAAAGCATTTTGTTGGCATGACACGTGTCTCGAAATTTTAACTTCCCCAGGATGGTATCCGTGTGCTGCTTGTTTAGGATTTAGGTTTCCGATTTTGTTACCATAGTTGCGCAGTTTGCTTCTGGCTTTTGTCTGGCTTTTTGGCCCCATTCCTTCATCATTCATAGTTGCTCAAGTAAGGTAGACGAAACTCTACTGGTCTGCACAAACTTTTCTAACGGATTGTAATTTTCAATCAGGAACTAAAATAATCAAAGAGAATATGACGATTCTTTGGTGGATTTTAACTGTTAAACCCACTGGAAATAGTTGAACTAACAATTACTCGGAAATCGATTAGGTTTTTTAAGAGGAGCAGTCATTCTGTTTGACGGCCTTTCTTTGACGGTTACTATTAATGATTTGTAATGGTATTCTTTGCTAAAGTTATTCGGTCAAACTCTCGGAATTGTTTGGTGATGCACAGTTTTGGACCAAAATAATCCCCATTTGCTTGTGAGAGCTAAATATGTCAAGCCGACTGTAGCAATTTCGCCCTTGGTGATCGGCCACTGAGTACTGGGTCCAACAGAGATAGTCCGCCGCATCGAATTTCTCCAAACCACTAATATAGCGGCTTCGGGAGACCAATCATCACCAATGTCGGCATGCAACCACGGAACGCTGTACCCATGGACTCTAACGAATGATGTGATTACAGAAACTCGTCACCCTCCAAGGATAGCGATTGAGTTTCACGTTTACCGTAAAAGCATAACAAAGCAAGTGCTGTGCCAAGCTTTCGACCGAATAAGGATCAGAGTTCGGGTTTTTAATATCGCGTCATTAGAAATTGACTTGATCAATAAATACCCAGGAGTTTGCTGTACACTATAAGTACCGCCGTTTTAGCTGGATCTACCAAACTCGGGCCAACAGCGATGGTTAGAGGAAGGTCGACAAACGACGGAGTACTTACCTGAAGCTTTTGTCTATGTTGTTCCAACGCTTCAATATGTTTACATTTGAGTTGTTCTATTTCGCGGTCGTATTCAGTACGAATCATTCCGATCATGGCTTGTTGGCTACTTGCATGTTCGGTTTTCAACTGAAGCAGACTGAGTTCCTGAACAGAGGGTAATAAAACAGAGGGAATGAGAGTAAAGTTAGTAGATCTGAGTAGATAAAAATTCTGAATTTGATAACCTTAGTGTGACTAAAGGAGATGAAAATATTCTACTGGGAAGTGAGGACTCGCGGCAGGAGTTCTAACTACAGGGTACCTCAGCAAAATTAAACTGTTGGAAGGCCACGAAGATGGAAAAGTTCAGATCTTTCAGTCACAACGTAAACTTATACAGACGTGGACGTTGAGTGATAAGCAGATAAACTTTACTACCGGATTTATCGGTGAATGCTACTCTGTGTTGGTCTGCATTCCCGTCTGCGCCTGCTTATCTTGGTGAGGGCGAAATTGGTTTCTTAGTCCGCATCAAAACTATTTCGCTTTCTTCTGTGCAAAGATCGAGTTCGCCGAACACTTGAATACTGCATTCATGCGCGGTTTGGATCTTCGTCCAACGTTTTTTCTATCCCCAGTTTGGTTCAGCGGCGTTAATCTGGTCGATCAATTACTTTTTCTTAACCTCCGGTCTGCAGCTACTTGCCCATTGCAATGCAGTGGATTCACTATCCATTTTCTGCTTTCATTATTTAGAAGTTTGCCTTTCATAACTCACTTTGAGAGATCTCCTTCCAGGGGTTTTTCCTCAATCACCCGATTTAGAACAGTCAATTTTATCAAATATCTGTCCCTAGACCTCGGACTTCCTTACCTCAATCTTCATATTCCAGAAGCCAAAGCATTGGAATACCCTTTTTTCTTTATTTCCAACCAATTTAGATCATCTAATTGACAAAGCAGGGTCAATACATTTAATACTACTGGAACGTTTCTTTCACTCATCCCGATACACAGATCTTCTCTTTATATGACTTACCAGCTCTTCCTGTAGTTTGATCTTCAAAAGTGCCCCCTTCTGAATAAGTGTGATCCAGCAATCCCAAGCTGTCAGACGCAATTTCCACCTAATCATATAGAATCTCCTTCACATGATACACTTACATGGACAACAGTCATAAGTATCAGACACATTTCTAGATGTGCACTCTCTGTGTTTCGACTGTTCACATATTTACCTGTTTATTAGAACTCACGTGATGTTCACGAAGGTGAAGGTATTCCGGCGTACAAATAAAATTCGGCTATCACAGAAGTCGCGTAATGTAATTAATCAATAAGTAGCAAGTGGTTTCATACTTCAAGGTAACTGGTGTAGGGCATCATCTATCCTTAAATCACTGGAATTTTTTGGATTTAACTTGACCTTGCCCGGTTTGCACATAATGACTCAACAATGACCTGGCTTGGAATTTCAGCGTCAGGTCTAAGCGACAAAAATATGGACAATCAAGGGTAGTTTATGCTTATGTTCCCGGTAAGAGACTTCAGATTCTGTCTTTCTCGCCTATTCCTGCTATGATGGCGGACTCTGTTATAAGCTATCCATGTGCAGTAATCGCCCGGTCCTTTGTTCTGGTTTATAGCTATCGTTCGCAGCCGTGTGCGTACATCGTCGAAGAGACTGCTACTATTAAACACGCATATATGCACCATCGAAATGCGCAACTGGAGGCCGCACCGGCGGATTGTTTGGAAACTTTGCCTTCCGTGTTGGTATTTCGGTGAAACCTTGAGACTCCGTAAGTTGAGAAACATACATGTCTGCCTCTAAACACACTTAACTCAAGTAGGAAAATACAACAAAAGTAAATCAGTCATGGATAATCCAGTGGTTCGTCAGGTCGTCAGCGTATATGCTCACTTCACCTGCGGGTTACATGCAGTTCTTTCGTGTAACTTGCTGAGATTAATCACCAATGGTCAGCATTCACCGTGATTTAACAGGAATTATTTGTCCATAATATGAGTAGAGTCCACCATCCAGCGGTCCACTAGCTGGAGTAAATCGATCAATTTTATAGGTGACGTCTCTTTAGGTGGTCCTATATCGGATAAGGTTTCTACACACATACAGAAGGCTCGACTGGTATTAAGCAATATAAGGTATCTGCGGTGACGGCTGGACACCATCAAAGATCGAGTTTGTTCTCAAGCAATGAGGGATGACCTGTTATATGGCACCAAAACACAGCTACTGAGGCCTGAAGATATGAAAAACTTTGGCTGTTTAAACATAGTTGCCTTTGAATTTTCGGTAAAATAAGATGGAAGAATTTTCTCAGTCACTCGGAGGTCAGGCGGAAAATGCTCGTCAACAAGGTTCGTTAGAAGACGCTGCTTCGAGGTAGGAACTAAAAATGGAGAACATCAGTAACAGGCTCAAGGTTCTAAAATCCCACATCCACGGCCCAACAGACAACGCAAGATGGCTTATCTCAAGTCGAAGATTCGACCATACCTGGAAAGTCAATGGACAGAGGCCTGACAAAGCACTTTCCTAGTCGTCCAGACTGAATGTCAATCGGAGAAAAATGAGTGGATGAATAAGTGATCTAAGCAGATGGACTTTTATTCTGCCAATCCTCGCTGAACTGCGGACAGGTTCTTGTTGATAAATAAAGCAGTTCTCTTACTTAGCGGCTGGACACGCCAACAGTAACTGTCTACCATTTCAAATGAATCACGAAAATGAACCGAACTGTCGAAAAACCACCCGCTGTAACAAAGACAAATGGTTCTGTCACTTTAACAGTCATTTTAATGCAGCAGAATGAGCTGATTTGTCAGAATGTAATGAAACCAGAAGGCGCTAGACTGAGAAACGGTAGAACCGGCATGTTTTGTCCGGTCTTCTCGTTTACAATCGCCACTTATCCTTGCATCAACTCTATGATTTACATTAGGGACAGAAAACATCATTAGGAAATCAAGGGGAGGAAATATCTGAACATCAGAAATAAATATCCGGGGTAGGATGATGGATCTTACAACTAGCAATGACATGCAAATATTCGCAGCTGAAATCGTGACCGCATAGACAGCAGCTAGTACCTAGAAACCATGAAGAAATGCAGAGAACATAATCGAAAGCCGTCGAACTACGCTAGCAGGCAAGAATAAACAGTGATTCTAACTAACCTTTTCCAGATGAGTGTTTCTTAATTTGGTCACCAAAGTGGCTCGGTTATCTGCTTCCTCCTGCTGTGCTTCAGCTAGTGAGGTTCTTGTGCACTGAAGCTGTTTTCTTCAATAAGAATCAGAATAGTGACATAGAAAAGTATGAGGTGGTTGACGAGGATATGTTTCGCAGTATTACTGTCAATTGTTGTCAACAAGAAGCTGACTAAAGTGACACTGATGATGGACAAAGTTATCAGCTTTTTATTGAGAGTCCGAGATCACAGGTTAAACTGAATCACTCATCATGCAGCAGCAACGCTCAGTTCATCAGTGGGAAACCAGGATTATTTCATCCTTGTTAGGAATTGTCAGCAGTGTTCATCCGCCGAACCTTACATGGGACTGCTAGACGGGTCGCACTCCTTAGCCATTACGTTGACCGAGATCACAATGGTCTGAAGAACTTATTCACATTATATAGCACTAATCCTCAAATGAATTGCACTAGCGCGTGTTGTTGTAGTAAAGTTTTATAAACTGGTGTTAGCCTGTCGAGTTAGCGCATTGGTTAAGGTGTTCTGTCGACGCCTCTTCATCCCTGTTCATGTCCTATTTCGGATGCACACTGCTAATGGCTCTTAAAGAGGATGCACTTGGCCAGACAACGTTCTTCAGCTATGAGTGTAGGAGTCACTTGTAAATCGTTTCTGTACTTATGCAATAGTCAGGTTAGAAGGGTTATGTATGGTTTTAGATTTACAATAATAAAACTTGCATCAACATACTCTGATTTTGCTTGCTACTTCTCAGTGCAATTCACTCAAAAGAGAAAAAGAACGGGAAACAGTGGAACATCAACTGCAATGTAATTTTGGGTAACTATATAGAGGAGGAAAAGTTTCAACAGCTACAACGTCACGACTGCTCCCAGTGAGCCGTATTGTCTCCAAATAACGCGTGGGGAAGGAGGGGACTCCAACGCAGTAGTCTAACAGCGCCTACACGGCCAATCCACTTCCGCACTTTCTGGCCATGTCGCCGACTGACTACCTCGACTCATTTCCGAACCATGAAGAGTGAACAAAGGGGTAGTCATTCTGTGAACACGCGCAAAAATTGTCCCAATCGCCATAAGCTAACTGCGTCCATTCTCTGTTCCAAAAATTGAACCCCAAGGCCCAGTATCTTATACTTAACTTCCTTGTTACTGCCACAATTCCCCGGTCTACTTTACCGATAATGCGAAGATGACGCTCTAACATAAGCAGCCTTCAGGAATCTTCCATCCTAAACGACAGTGCTTCGGAGCCGTGAACCAGGACCGATCTTACTTTTGAGTGTAAACTGGACCATCGATAGATAAGTAGATTTCAGGATGACGCAATATATGTTTCAGATTGCCGAATATCGGATGAGCCTTAAGTATGCTCGAAGCCACTGCATCCGATATACGACCATCTGGTGAGATACAGTTGTCCGAGCAATTACTCTGTCTAATCCACCTCATTCTTCTCCTGTAAGAACAAAGTTCAACTTCAAGCCAACCCGGTCCTTCAACATCACTTAACACCTTGAAGGTGCGGACTTATTTTAAACACCCGCACTACCGTTCAGACGACCGAAAAAACTTGAAAATTATTTGGGCCTTCACTCTGCAACACATATTGGCCAGTATATTTTTAAATGAGGCAGTTCTCTGTCTGTGTGTTTGAGTAGGACTAAATTCGACCTTGAATAGCGACGAACAATGGAGAAAGTCCTTTAAATTGATAAGGCGATGTTAGCCGGAGTGGAACCGTAGTGCAGCCTGTCAAGAGACATGTTGCCAAATAATTCAAGGAAAATAACGAAATAAATTATTAGTGTTACCAATATTGTTATTATTCTCATGATGTATTTGGACTGTACTTACGTAAGCTGATCGTTAATGGACTCCAGGTGATCTATTCGAGTCTGCTGTTCTCTCATCTGATTTTCCATTTGGACCAATTTTTGGTTGTAACCCTCGGATACCAAGACAGCCTGTTTCTCGACATTGACTAAATGTTCATTCAATTGTCTTTTGTCCTCTTCCAAATCTGTAATTTTCATCTACACATGTTTCACCGTCGGGAGTGGGGTTGGAGGGAAGAAAAATAATAGAAAATAGGGAGTAATTCTGTTTGTATGACTATTCTAACCCACAACTTCCTTTCGATAGTGCCCCAGTTCCAAACAACCTTGATCGTTCAGCCGAAAAAATGATAGCACATCCACTCGACTTTTCATTCGAATCTGTCAACGATGCACTCTTATAGTACAGTTCAAATGGCCTTATCGTACAATGGATTTAGTTCAGTCCGAAGGCAGTAATATTGCTGGTTCCACAAAAACTTATCGTAAAGATTCTGCATATATTTCCAGGAAAAAGGTTTGAAAAATCAGTAAAGAATGACAAATAATGGGATGAAATTAAGCGAAGTCAAAAAGGAAATAAAGTTTATTGACCAAAATGAGATTTGTTCCACTCTGCTATCAAGTTAACTAAACGAGATGAGTACGCGAATTCATAGAGGCTAATCTGTTCACCAGGACGATTAACGGACCGACTAGTTGGCGCTCAGTGGATGAACAGGTTGATTGTTTGTTTGATCGATTGATTGATCGATTGAGTAATTGACTCTTAACAAAACCCAGCTGCGAGTGATAAAATGTTAATAACAGCGTTGTTGGTACATGTAATGCGCCAACGTTTCGTCTACCGTGGGTAGTCTTTCTCAAGGCAAGTTTTTCGATACAATCCTTTCATCATTTGGTATTGAAAACCCAGCTACATTGAAGTTCTGGAAAAAGCTAATCATAATCCGTTCAATATGAGACATGGAACTATCGCGAAGAAATAAAATGTGCAGTGCTTATGTGTGCAACAACAGTGCGAAGTCAAGAATAGCCATGGAGATGCGGATGCAAAAATGAAGACAGGTATTCAACTTTACTTCTAATGGATTGCGGCATTTAGCAATCAGGACGTCTATTTCCGCTTTTAATTCCGTTTGTTCCTGTTCCAACTGACGTGTATGATTGGCCAATCGCAGATTGGCAGATTGTAGCAATAAGTTCTGTTTTCGAAGTTCACTGGCGTTTTCTCCACTGTGCTTTAGTTCCTTTATGAAAAGCAGAAAAACAGCGGGTGCTTTTATGAAGGATAGAAGGAAGGACTACTTGGGTGTATGAGTCGTAGACTGTTTTGAGAAACCCTGTAATTAGAATGGGTACGGCCACATTTCTAAAGGAACAATCACAATGATATGACAACGGTTACTGACTGAATTTCGGATTCCTATCACTAATGTTAAATTAGCCCTGCTACGAACCAACGGCAACGACCAGTATTGCGTTTTTATTGGCCGCCAACTGGTTAGCCGCTGGTCCACACTTTGGCCTGAGGTATACTTTTTATTGTACGTTATATTTGTTAGATAAAGAGATTACCACATGCATTGTTGTTCTGAAGGGCCAGCTCTCAGCTTTGACTCATGTGCTTTGCGGCTACTCTGTCTACTATTAAACAGGCAAAAACGTCTGATTAGTAAACAAACAGGTCAGTAGGTAGAGCATAGATACCAAGGGGAATCACAGCAGTTATGTCCATATTCCATACGTAAATTCAACCCAACCGGCCAGGGCCGTTTGCTAGCCTCCATGATGTTAAGTTCACACGGCAAAACAGGAATGCAGAAGTCGGTTAGAGGTAACTGGGATAATGAATCTTGAAGCGTAACCCCTCGAGCGGCAGTGGATAGGATGATCCAATTCTACTAGTCCCCTTAGCCTGGTGATGTCTTTTGACTTCACTAGTAGAAAGTAGTAGTGTCTTCGTTTGTTTAGCATTGTGCAATTACCAGAAGAGAGCAAATATAAATGCAAGACCCTAGAAACCACTCTCCACCGTCCACTCTTGATTTTACAAGCTGTCTTTATTTCACTCTTAAAATATGCTGTTTTCAAACGCGAGAATACTGCGATAGCACATTACAAGTTATCTTAATATCAAACAGGCCGATCTAGCATCTCCGCCAGCACTCATGGGTTTGACCACTGCAAAAGAAGCCAAGGCTTGTACACGCTCATTAATTAAAGATCAGTTTGCTAAGCCAAACAGAATCAGCTGATTGGGTAATTACAACCTTGCCGGGCAATCCGTAGACCGCCGTATTGGTTCTGATTGTGATGGGGTTGGGTCTGGCTGAAACTACTGATTAGCTTCAGTGTATTGTGGTTCAATCGTTTATTGCCCGTTTCACATTGAATCATTTGGTGAACGTTAATGTACAACACTGCACATGACATCTACGAACTTTTGGCCGTAACAAGAAGGACTTAAACTGTTTTCGTGATGATTGTCTACAAACTGGTTGCTTTTTGCATTCACGCTTACAAGAGTGCATAATTCATTCAAATCATTCTTCCCGTAATTCCCGGTTGTGTATATTAAGGGACTCTCACCTTTAATCCACTGCTGGACGAACACACAATAAAAGCCATATTAGATCATCCGTCTTGATGAATGAACCGACCAGTGGTACTAGCATAAGTTCTGTCCTAAATGCTAAATGAACAAACTAGTATAACATACACAGGGCGAAACTAGTCTCATTTTTGCTGGACACTTGTTCGGATGAATTACCCGCGTGCTCTGAGAAATTTCACTCCATAAAAGCGGATCATAACTGGCGCTGCTTGATTTTACCAACCAACCAGAGCAAAAATAACGAGTTTCAACCATGCAAACAGAAAGCAAAAATTCTATTCGTTGTTTGATCAGCATTATCATAAGACGTGGTGGATGGGACCAGAATAAAACCAAATCAGGCAGCTCTAGTTGGGACAGTCCTGCTGATGGAAGCACTAAAAATGATCGGAACGAATCATTGTGATTTCCAGAGAATGGCACTTCAAAACGAAATCCCAGAGGTAGGTTGAAAATGTTAGATCTGCATGATTCACCGGACTGGTTGAACTGGATTCACTAATCGGGGACAGTTGATGATCTCAGCTTCATTAACACTCAGCCAAGGCCAGGAAAAACGTATTCACGTTCGACAGACGGGTGGATTTACAGTTACTAGTTGTCATTCTAGTAGTTTAGTTCAATGATCTTTGCTCTCATTCAATTATATAGTTGACTGATCGGTAAATTCTGAATTTTTCCATCCTGAATCTCCTTAGTCAACACTACTGGGTCGCAGTGATTATCAAAAGTTCCTGAACAAGCTTCGCACGGTTCACTCTGATTTTTTTCCATTTACGTTTTCAGACTGAACTTCGCTGAAGTTCCATCAGTTCACTAGCCCAACTGAACCCCAGGACCCTGTCTTTCACCATCTATCCTCAAACCACCAACTACTGGCACGCCATGGATTGTCACGTGACCGATAATTACATTCCGGATGATTTATGAAAAATCCGTCATTTTGCTAAGCCAGTTCGCTTGGAATTTAAGAGGAACTCTAGTGGAAATAGAGGAATTTAGTGCTCTTGCTCCACTGATTTTCATTTGGGAAAATCAGGACACTGAGTTCTTAACTTCCAGCTGTCCTGACTTGTCAATGGATCCACATTTTGCTTTAATTTACAAGCAGAATTTTTGTTTGCAAGCAGCTGTAGACAACCCATTAAGAAATGGCGTCCCAAAAGCGGTTTCATTGGTTATCGGAATAAGTCGATTTGAAATGGGATGTATAAGATGAGGGCACGAACTGGTACCAAAAGTGCAAAGCCGATGAAAGCTACCGATTGCGAAAACGAGGTCATAAAACATGTTGTCAACGAAACTCATCGAACAACCCAAACCGTTGCTTTTATGACATCGTGATCAGCTAGTAGAATCATGGAAAGATTGAGATCAAAAGTTTCTATAATTTGTTATATCTATTAATTTATCATTTGAGTCAAAAGAATATCAAATTGCTATCCTGTCCTACTGTCTCAATGATGAAGCCAAACGAATTTTATTCATCCTATGATTTGAGGCCGACGGGAAGGAATGATCGTGTGATGGTGCTAGATAAGATGGGTGAATACTGTCAGGTTGAGTCAAGCGAAACATTTGAACTGGTTCAGTATTTTAATGAACAATGTGAAAACGAAACCGAAGCGATGTTACGTGTCCGGACTACGAGGAAGCCACAAATGAATCTCTGTCCGAGGTGAAAAAAGGAACAGGCGAACTACAATCACAGAACCACAAGTAAGAGCGCTGGATCAGTATTCTTTTCCAAGGAGGGAAAACACCAATGGATTTGTTGCAGAATCCTACACAAGGGGAGCTCACATTCGCTCTGGGTTCGAGGTGGATTGTGCTTAAGTCAAATAAATTTCACTAGCCTAAATACAGAAAGCAGTGACGGATCCTTGTGGCAGAGAAATTAGTATGCCTCCTTTCCTGACAAAAGACAAACAAACCAGAAGAGAACTCACGTATGTAACGTACGAATTTGGTTGGAGGGACAATCAAGAGAAAAACCAGAGGAAAACTCAAAAGGAAAAACACAAACGAATTCAGGAGTCTAAGGTACGCTGTAAAAAAGGAAGGATGGAAGATGACGCTACGAGCTGATGTTAAAAGTGTGAAGCTGCTTACAGCTAGCGATTGCGAAAATGTGGTTACAAAACAGGATGACTGTGAGAAAAAGATCCTAACATATTGAGTTGCCACAAAATAATAAACTCGATCGAAACTTTGTATGTTCAACTGCAAATTTACAGATGACAGATAGCAGAAAGTGCAAAGCAAACCTGAGTATTGCATGTAAACGTCTATTGATGTGTAACACAGCGTGATCGAAGTATTGAATTGGCGACGTTTTGGTTATTGTGGATAATCTTTCGCAAAATTGATTTATGAGCGAATCAACCTGAGCACCTTATAAATGGTACTTACATATTCCAGTTTCTGTAGTTGTTTGTGATAAAATTCTTTGTCTGCGTTCAGCTCTGAACAGGCTAATGCCAATTTCTCTTCCAGCATATAACGGGCAGCTTCCGAGGCCTCAAAATTCAACTTATGTTGGAAGGCAGTTTCGTGAAGCATTTGCAAATCATCCGCCTGCATGTATTTGTTTCGCAACAAAACAAACATGAACAGATGCACAGAGAAACAGACGGGACATTTAAATAGAACAAGAAGAACAATGCGAGCAGAACTGTTATGGATAATCAGTCTCAAAAGATATATATATATATATTGCACAAACATGGTAGAGATCATGGCCCATCGGAACCACGGTGGGGGATAAAAGCAATGAACGGGGAAGATCATAAATAAGGAAAAAATTTGCCGAGTTCATCAGAGAGTTCATCCCATTCTCTTCTCCCCTTTATCGGCCAACCGTCGGAATCCATGATTTCTCTGTTGCTTTCATAACATACGGTTGTTCAAACCAAACTAGAGTTAACATAGGGGACCCTAACCCATGCACTTATTCAAATAGTCTAACCTACACAGCAGAATGATGATCTGAAAGTCACGTAGCCCATTGGAGACCGGTTCCTGATTGCTCAGTTCATACGCTTCCCGGATAGGTCTAGATATCATAGGTGCCCAGTACATCTTATCGCCATAGATCCTGGTGCGCATACAGCTGTATGCTTCGTACGCCGCCCGTGGTTGGTTCGGAACCAGGGTTTAATCACCTACCCTAGACTGATTACCAAAAATCACTCAACTTGGTGTAGGATGGGAGACATTCGCCCTTGTTCTCGCACGTCATTGGGCACAATTCGGCCGCGAGAAAGCAGTATGAAGAACTTCCTCACTAGGGGATAACTGAGATGCAGGTTATTCGACAGCACTTGAAGGGGCGCTCAGGTCAATTAGAAAATTTGGAACCTGAAAAAATCCATACTTGACCATGCTGAGGCATTTAGAAGCATTTGGAAGAAGGTGATTGAATAAGATAAGCATTATGATTATTTCATTATGTAAATATCAGAAAATATCTCCGGCCGTTTCATGAACGCGATTTCCAGTTCTTTTTTATTTGGAGTGGCCTTGAAAATAGTTGCATCTAAAATCAGAGGGCTACCTTAGAAATCAAACAGCAATTACTTTGGATGTAGGTTTAAATCATTTGTCTAGAATGTCAGTGCCTTGTCTAACCGACAATCAGACTGTGATAAACCAAGCAATGAATGGGAACAGTTTGGTCACGATTAGTGAAGTAGCTAAATGACATAGGGAAAGTTTATGCTGTCACTGAATTTGCACCGTTTGTCCTTCATAATCCCTAAAATGTTTCAACACAATGTCTTATGTGACACATCATGATGAACCTGTCGAGATGAATCGTATTTGAAATGGAGACCTACCGGACAACAAAGAACCTATTTACTCATCGTGTCTTCACTCAGTAAATTCAGTGACTCTGGATCAGATCCAGACGGATAGTCAACTGATGACGCTCTCATGGTTTTCATTCCTCGGTAAGGACTTTTTTTAAAATACGTACAGTTCGAATGGTCTAGGTTTCTATTAGATTACTAAAGTACGACGGTCTTACTTGACGCTTTAATAAAATCTTATTTTCATTAGCATCTTCCTCACAGATGGATAACCTGGGCGACTGGTCCTCAAACAAGTTCTGCTGCTTTTGTTTCAGTTCCTTGTCTAGACGGCAAATTGAACTTTCCATCGACCTCTTCCGAGCTTCCAATAAAACCAAGTGCGTTTGAAGCAAATCGCAACGCATTTTGAGAACATCAGGACCAGTTTGCTTGCTATCCAGATTTGCTCGGGTTGTTGACAACGTTGCTTCAGTCGCACACGAAGACGCTGCTCGTGGAGTTCTCGGAACTCGAGTTGAAGAAAAACCGGTGTGCTGGAAAATGAGACAACGACGGATACCGGTAAGCCACAGTAGGCGATAAAAAAAATTACTTTGGTCAACTCAAAAGTTGTAAAAGTTCCCCTTCTGCGAAACAGTTCAGTGTAGTTCTCACGATATCCTAAAGAGGATTAAGAAGTGGAGCTCAAGCAGTCCAAAATCCTGGTTTGGTTATCTTCCTCTCGTTTTGGGAAGCATTGGACAAATCTGTGCATATCAAGTGTGCTTTCTTCCCGCGCTTATGATCATTGTGATTGAGCCTTTTCGTCATTAATTGTTCATTCACTGGTGATATTTATGGTTTAACAATAGTTTCTAAAGTTTTTATCCTCGTTAGGATCCATCAACAGTGTATGTGCACCACCACCGTGGTTCTTGGTGAGTTGAGCTTGGATACGACGAATAATTTCGTGAAAATATACAATCTCCTACTAATAACATGCATCAGGCTGTCAAGCCCTGTAAATTATGTTTAAAGTTTTTGTAGTATTTAGGCTAACTGCAGAGAATTCATCTATCACGAAGGCATCGACGGCTGTGTCAGCGTTACTCGGCTGTACAAATCACTGACGGACAGGAGCGATATCATCATATGGTGTTCAACAAACCGCTGAGAACCGGCCCAGTTACGTAATGGCTAAGGTGTTCGATTCACAGTAGGTTGTCTGGGGCCTCCGTCCCATTTAGGAAGCCGTGGATATACTCTGCTGACGATACCTAAAAGGGTTAAAACAGCTGCACAGGAGCCCTATGGTTTCTTAATGGTGAGTTGATTTCTGATATCATGTGATGGGGAATTTCCTGAAATTACATAGTCTCCTACAACTAACATAGAACCGCTTCTAACGTACATCGACAAAATACACACTTAAATTCACGTGAAACCGGTTAAGCACATGCTCTCGCTGTCTCGACCAATAAGCTCCACGCGCCAAATTATCCGCTCCAATGTTTGCCGACCATCATTCGGCCGATATGATCATCCGTGGCCTGGTTGAACTGTACCATATGTGGCAAAATGATGTGTGTGCTATTATAGTCGTGCACCCAAATTAACATTGGCCATTGGCCACCTGCTTACCGATCATTGGAGAACGATGCCACTCAAGCCACTGCGACCGAATCAGTCAGGTTAGGCCTTTCGTGATTGATAGAAATAGCTACACGATTGAACCGAAAAATTAGCGCCCAATGTTTCATAAGCAAACCGTTCTCTCTTTTCTATCTTCGACCGAAATGGGTCGCTAGGGTAATGCTGACTTGAGGACAGACCTAATGCCCTCAGGATGTTTAAAATTCGGAATCGCAGTGGCATTCAAAAGGTCTGATTCGGAGGATGAGTCAAGTGTACGGTGAAAATCCACTTTTCGATTATTCCTAATTTCCACAATGGATGAGAAACCATTGAATAAATAAAATCGAATACGAATGTTCATAGGTGGTCAAAACGTTGCTAAATAAACGTGTCAGTAAGAACGGAGTTTGGAAATTTACTAGTCCAGAGAGCAACGTTAATGAGTCACGGGATTTACCTTGATGTGTCCGCATCATGTGGCTGGCCGTTCTGCGAAAGAAAATTAAGCAAATCATACACCGAGGAGGATTCAACATAAATACGATCTGAACACCAAAAGATAATCATAAAGAGCCCCCATGGATGACCAACACAAATGGGTTCGTTTGAAATAGGCGATCATTGTGGAGGAATTGAAGTTACTAAGATTGTGTCCATAAAATCAGACTGAAGTGGGAAATAGTGAATTTGGGTCCGAAACCTGAAAAACTTAATTTTCAGTGAGGTATCAAAACTATTTCCGTTTGCTAATGACGTTCCGGGCTGGAAACAAAGACGGTAAAGTTGGCGTGGAACTGTCTGCATTCCATACCGTTCCCGTGTCAAATGATGTTTGTAGAATATGAATTATTAGTTAGCCATCATCTTGTTCCAGTAGTAAGTCAGGTTTATTGTGTGCTAAACTAGTGGTACTGACTTTCCTGAAATTAAACTTATATTATCTCTGCAACGTTTAACAACTTTCTACTTAAATGTGGTTGTTTTTTTAACTTAATTTTGGAATATCCTAATGTGTTTCCTCACTTAACCGTTTGCTCCATGACGCCACCTTAAGGGATAGGAAAACAAACAGGCAATGTTTTACCAGTAACATGACTCACTCGTTGTGTCAAGCCTTCTGAAGTTGTTGGTGTGTCTGATTTTCATACTTATCCGGCTCATAGGATGTACTTCATGTCCGTTCGGTTTAATTCCAAGTAAATCGCACCTCGGCTGGTCTATAACAACTGTCCACTTGGTGTACAACACCAAAAATGTCGTTATTGGATCACTATTTGCGTGACTGGACCATCAGTATATGTATATATATATAACGCTGAAAGTCAATTTAAGCACTATGCTTCCAAAGGCGAAATCCTCAAGCCGGAATCGAACCAACCACCTGCCTCTACCTGATCAATGCCACACAACTTAACTGCTGTGGGCACAAATGTCAAACGCGATAAAACTGCAAATAAGCTGGTCTTAGTTATTAGATTAACGTCTTCGGTCACTTTGCACCAGCAATAGTAAGGCTGAAGCGGATCACAACGACTTCGTAACTGATCTTCATCTGTCTAAAATGGGACCATTAATCAGGTTTAATGCAGACTGGACGGTCCACTTAAGCCCTAGCCCAGTAGATAAGGCTCTGCCTGGCAAGCGGAAGAAGTGTGAGTGGTCGCGGTTGGGCCCTGGGACCAGGAAAACTGCCTCCAGTACAATTCTAGTGTACCTCGTTGCTTTGGCGTTCTAAGTTATCTGCAGAGTCACCCCAAGTGCATCAAAGTGAGTCAACGAGAGCGTCCATCAACGGTTGAAAAAGCAGTAACTGGGCTTTGCTATAAGTGTCTTTGTTCTCAGAATTTATTCGTGAGGTCATTCCAAATGCCCTGTCTCCGAACTGACGGGCTCACGAAAGTTGTGGTTTATCACATGACCTAGTGTGTTATTCGAAACGGGTTACACCCGACCAAAGAAAAACAGTATAGCTTAATCTGCCACGTGAATCACACTGTTTTATTGCAGCAATTACCGAAACTCGTGAAATTCCGTAAACTGCAATTTCGATTGTTTCTGTGGAGTGCTCTGTTTATTCTCCGAGCTCGCATTCTGGAGTGACTTCGCTTCTTGGATTGAGTACGAACTTTAAGTGCTATTCCGGAATAGCCCACTTAGCACAAGTTTTTTCCATCAGACCATAAACGACCAATTTTGATATCGTAAGGACTGGAAGGCTGTAGACCATATGAACGTGTGAACTGTCTGTGGTCTGCGAATCGGTGCAAAATGTACGTGGACAAACCGAGTACGCTGGCAGTCTACGTCTTCTGTCCCGTTTACCAATCGCATTACTCTAAGTCAACCAATGACGTTACGTTTGCCTTCTTAGAGAACACCAGCAGAATAAAAATTGGACACAGAAGGTCTTCATATTCACTAAACTAATATAAGCCACCATATTCCATGACTGAGCTATCCGGTTAAAGCGTTGCCGCTGAACACGCAATAGTGGTCGCTGCTGGTCCAACTTATGTTGACTGGGACGATAACTGTTGAGAGTACTTTATCTACCACTGTGTATTACCACAAAAAATGAAGTTACTGAAAACGACTAGTTTCGTCTTCGCTGGTAATGTTAAATTTGATGTGCCGAATCGCATCTCCTCGTATGCCACACTGTACCAGTTTGTGTCAGTCTGATAGGACCTGAAAGCAGCCTCCTTATTGTTCTCTATTACAGTTACTTCAACTGAAGAATCTCCGAAGGGATGACAAAATTATCTCCTGGCGCACTGCCGGAAGTCAGCATCTCATTTGACTATATTGGCCAGTTTGTTTCATAATTTGGATACATGTATACTCGATATCGTTCACTAATCCGTCTCTTACCTCTAGTTCGTCGTCTTCCTCCGAGTTGATGGAGATTGTGGACCGCGAGGTATTTAGACGATCCAGCGAACCACCTCGCGGTTTCGGTGCAACGTCGCACAGGAGTTGTTGTGATCGTATCTGGATCGCTTTTATCAATTCTCGACCTCCATCAGAATTGATATTAATCGATCGGTTGCTCGGACCCAGTGCTCCAGACTCCCCGTTTGTGAGTGATTTACTGCTTCGTATCCTTGGGAATTTCGCTCCCACGTTCTTCACTGTTTTCACACACAATGGTGAAGTCAGTGGGTCCGCTGTTCTGATGGATTCTGAAAGCCTGAAGAGGAACAGACGTATGGAGCAAAATTTCTGGCGGCTGGACATTCTTACGCAAGAAAAGCGCACACTGAAGCTAATGCTCACTTCATTGAAACAGTCAAATAACTTTGATTTCTAAGGCGCCTTTTGGTATCCAAAACCGCAAAGCCGCCAATTACCCGGTCGAAAAACGACAATCTGGCGTTGGATCTCACAGTATCTCTTTTCAGTAACTATCTTGCACTTATGGGTATTTTTTGCTAGCTCACATTATCAGCAATATGCTTCGCATAAGAATGGACAAAATTATCCTCTAATTTCTTGCCCAGCTGTTTCTATGTTTGTATCTTCCTTTGTAAAGTTGAAATCGGAACCTCAATTTAATCTTTACGAGCGTGTGTGGATGATGAATGCACACAAGAATCACACTGTGATTCGTTGGTAACTTAGATTTGCAGGAACTGGTAAGTGATTTGCGGACAAAAAACAGTTTTCTAGAATAAAATATAGGAGAGGAACCGGATGGTGATCAGCTTGCGGAAAGAAGTTCACAAAAAAATATCGTACGATTTATGATCACGGGCAATTGTGCTGTACCTCAGATTGATTCACTCGGTAGAACAGCAGAACACCCGAATACCTGGTGACTCATTAGAATTAAAAACAGGGTAAAACAGAACATGCTATTAAAGAAGGTATCTGTGGCAATAAGATTGTGACGCGTACTTTCGGACATAGGCGCAAGAATTATTTCAGATGGCCAGTGGGATTTGCTTTGATCAGCGTGAGTAGTCAAGCATTTTCTATAGTTTGGATGGCGCGAAACACTTTTCACTAGTTTACGTAGTGTGGCGTCATGACCAGATGCTCGGCAATACGTTTATTGTCGTTTCTAATCGACTGTTTGGATTCCGCCCCAAAAGTTTCACGCTGAATTTAATTTAGGATGCCCTTTGATGCCGAACTGCATAACTACCGCTTTGTGGCTCCCTGCTTGGACTCTAACAGATTATATCTTAATCGGTTTGTAGGAGCTGGCGATATCCAGCCAGTAAGAATGGAAAGCCGTAACATCCGATATACAAATTTTACAACGTTGGGCATAATGAGTAAGAATTAGGGAATCATTGTCATCCTTGCAACAAATCGCTCTGAACAGAAGCCAAATAGCAAGGTATAGTCTTCATTTCAGTTTACTACAATTTTTACAACCACTTGCGTTCCACCAACGTGTTCTGGTTTTGGTTGTCAATTCATACTATCGTCTACTGAAAAGAAAGAACGACGGATAGTGAGAGGTCGAGTGCAAAACAAATAAACTGACCAACTATACGGAAGAGAACTCATGACTTCAATCTGTGTTTTCTTCACGTAACTACCCTCAGTATTTGTCCAACAAACCAAACAAAGCAACAAGCTGCCCTAGATGGAACTTTTGCAGGCTTTAACATAGATGTATGCTGTCTCCGAAATGCGCATGAAAAGCCCCATTTCCGTTCTCTTTTTTCGTAACACGGATACGACTACGTCCTCGTTTTGCTTTCTGATGGGCCGGTCGAGTCTAGCATATTGTAACAAAATGTTTTATTAGCAGGCCGGATTTGCAATCAACGCTCAGATCCACGTAATCTGATCAAACAAGGTACGAAGGAAGCCACGTCCATAGGCTGTTTGGTATACAGCTTGAGAATGAGAATGGCGGTTTGACTCGCCGCACCAATAGAACAGGTTATCCATCAAAGAAAAAATTTCTTTTCCATACTATTGCATCAGGCATTTACACATAAAGTAGTGCATGCCAAGAGTAGACTAGCAATTCTAGCTCAAAATAGAAAGATATCGTCATCATGAGAACAGACCGAAAGTCAGCGAACATGTCAACTCCGGTGTGAAATAAAATTATGTGACATGAACAGCCGCCTGTGTGGTTCCCCGGTTTCGAATTTTTGCACAGAGGCAGGAAAACCTTTTTCACAGATGCCCCATCAGATACCACGGTCGGTCCGGCATGTAAGGAACCAGTACCATCTCAGACTCAAACCCCGCAATGAAAAAAACTTACCAAATCGCCCAAAATGCCCGATTCTTTACCTTGTACTTCGAACCAACACGATAGTGAACTTATCGAATGCTAAGTACACAATTCAGTAACTCTTTACTCAAATAGTGCCTTCAGACTTTCTGCTAACAACCCACAGCAAACAGCGACACGGATTTTGTTTATCTTTATTTGTGAGACAGGTGTCACTACTGCACCAACAGTTGTTGAAATGTTCAACTCAAGTTGCAATACCACGGATACTGACTCCAAAGCGAATGGAGGGAAAAATATTTGTAATTTAAGTACGAGGGTCTAGACAGCGGACAGGGAATCTACACTTCTTGCCTGAGAGGTCTCGAAACCGGGAAAAAGGTCAGAAGTAGGGCATTTCAGAAGACGTACGTTATATGGTCCTTTCCATGGATAGTTTCTACGGGAACATTCGGATGCGATAGATGGTGATTGGAAGGCATAATGGAGTGCTCAATCGTCACTGAGTTTAATAAATTGCATGACGTCGCAGCTGTCGCAGGTGATTGGCCTTCATCGGCATTTAAATGTTCTATACACGGATACGGTTGATCTTGAAGGACTTGAAAAAGGAACGTGGAAGAGATAAACATCCACGAAAACAGCGATAGGAAATTTAGATTTGGATAAACATAACTTAAGAATCAGTATCAGACCTCAGTGTCATTATCAATTACCCAACTGTCTGCTAAGTCGCTTCTTCAGTATTTCTCTTGGTACATTGCAAAGGAATAATTTTCAAGGGGCTTAAATGCAATGCTCCATTAAGGTTTGAAAGGCAAATCATATCACATTGCAATCTAATGAAGAAAAGTGGCCAGATTATGGATGTCACACTGGCCCATTTGTCCGGCGCCTGTCGCTTCAAGATTTGGTTTTCCATCGCATATCACAATTCTACATTCACCCTGGTCCATGGAACACCTCAAATCTGGTTTGAAAATTGCAACAGTGTTTTCCCTTTGAGTGTGTTTGATTACATTTGATATGTCCCATCCCCTGATAGACTCCGTTCTCGAAAGACGTCAGCTCCAACCCTGAAAATTTCTGAATATTCATATTGATTGCGTTTCACTGATATAGCTAAACAACAATAGAAAAGATCCTCTTTGTCTGTCCGAGTTTTTTATTTACTTTGAAGAACTTAACAGTAGATCAGTTTTTGCCAGTTAGCAATTACATTTCAGGCGGTGTATCTGATCCTTGGGCGGCAGCAGCCATGTCGATTAAGTAACTTATACCTCACAACGGTCAGAACCGACGGTGGTCAAACGGATTAGGTTGTGACGTTTGGACGTGAGAGTCGAGGGTTTGAATCTTCTCACCGCCGGTCAACTTCTGCACTTGGTAGCCCTTTGATGGCTGCAGCCCTCTTCCTGAAAAAATGACGTATATTATTTCATCAAAAAAGAAATAAAAGGATAGAAAAAAGGCGTTCTAATCTGATGCCCATGGGTCACTTTGGTGATAGACACCGGTTCACTGCCGCTCGCCTCGTCAGCTCATCTTACTTTTCATTCATCCATGCCATTCTAGAGTCTCGGCTGTCAGTTCTTCCTACTTCCCGTCGCACTTGCATAAGCATCAAGCCTAGATGTACTCCACTGACACAAATCTCAAGAGTGAGCGCGTTTTCATTAGATTCGCAAATCGATTTCAATCTGCACACAGTGTCAAATTTTGCACTCAGATTAGTCAAATGCAGTTAACTGTCCTTCAGTATGGAAAGTATTTCCCGTAACTAAACATTATGCAGTTCAATCCCTTATGGTAGCATGGAATTTTATACGTGAAAATGTAAATGAATTTCCCACCCAATCCAAAGAATGATGCGTCATACGACGCACTATATGCAAGTATCGTATGTGACAAAAGAACGGCGTTGTTCATCGTGGTTATGAGCCGATTTTTTACGACCAAATTTCCGATTTGCCCAAATGAGAACGCCGGTAGAGTGAAGACTAAAAAAACTTCCAACTTTATTGCTATGTATGATGTTTTTTCAGGACAGAACCACAAAATTAATGGGAATGATCAGAGAAGATTTGCGCATTCAGTCAATCGGTGCACGATAATTTAAGTCGCTCACAGTTAAGGCAAGCAAGGACTCCATTCTTTTACCACCACGGCAATTAAAAGGAACGCTTTATGCCGTCTGCTTGCGAATGAAATGTGCAAAAGTTGGTGGGAAGGTTGGGACCAGCGGATTATTATTTGCGCTATCGATGCCGCGGAATTACTCAATCCCAGAAGTAGAAGACTGCTGGACGCACATAGTCCCGACCAAGACATGGACTCGCGTCCACTAGTGCATAATTTATTCAAGTTCGACAGCCACAAAAGACAACTATGGCCACCAATAGGATTAGCTTGGGTGTTATGGGTTGAACGAGATATCACTGGGAATACAGGTGAGGACATGTCGGATTAAAGCCGGTGTAGTTGCAAATTTGTAAACCAGTAAATCAACAAAGAGTCTTGCGATGTATCGACACGTAACAAGGATGACGTTGGCCTAGTGGGTTAGGTCGACCTGATTTACAAAGCCCGCTGCTCACACTGGAAACTATGGAAAACAAATTTACCCTTATAGAATACTATTGTACAGCGAGATGCGAAGGCAAAAGATGGGGAGTATATTCAACTCCATGAAATCACAACGGCTACGACAAAGCACTGCCCAACGAACAAGTACAGCGTTATAAACAAATAACCATATAACAACCAGAACTTAGGCAGCACGATTACCTTAGCTGAGATCCACTCAAACTAGTCGGACCAACACAGCCAGAGAAATGCTTCAATGTGTGAAAGCACATGGCCATACTGGGCTAGATATGGTCAGTCAATCAGAAAATGGATTTTGTTTGAGCGTGATTTTGAAAGGAACAAGATGCACAGTCGGACAAGATCTGCGGGGGGTAAACAGGCCAACTACCGGCTTGTCTTTTTACTACATTAGTGTTGTGACCGCAATAAAAACAATGAAGCTGACTTGGCCCTTTTGGTTTGGTGATAGGATACGGAAAAGTGGTTCATTGAGTTTGAAGTGAATGTAGCATGCAACGGCACGGAGGGGTACATATTCTTGTTGGTGGCACTTGCGGAGCTGCTTTCAGTGCGTGCGAAGATAGTCCGCAGTAACTATCTGGCAGAAATGAGAGGCCCTACCAGAAGACGTGTGTGGAGTTGACGGCAGATTTCGGAAATGGAGGCAGTTTTGAGGAAGAAATGAAGCAGTTCAGTGAGGCGAGTTTTCACACGCTGATCATTTATCAGTACCTGAGGTGCCAGGTATCGATTGACCAACTAAAGGGAAATGAACTGTAGCTCTTGGGTGGAGGGACTATGCTGTCTATCTAAGTTCCGACTACTTTCCACTGATTTGTTGACGACGAGGTCTTCGAATGTTGGAGAAATCCTTTGAATTAGTCACTATTACCTCTTTCGACGGCTTCTGATTGGTTCATGCAGCTGCCTCCATTACCCTCACCATCAGTTGTTTTCGCATCCTGCTTTACACCATGCCTAAAGCCCTTATCACAGTGAGGTGTGCTCGAACTTGTGAGCAACCCAAGAATGCAAGAAAAGATTTAGCAATGACAAGCTCACTTTCTTCGGGGTGATTATCCGAGTCGGAATCCTCCTTGGTCCTGTCATTCACATTCTCTAGAATTTTTTCCTGATTCGCATGCTGTTCGGCATCGGTCCACAACATCGAGATCTGTGGATCTTTCACATGAATACCAATCTGTGCTGTAGTTAGGTCGACAGAACTCCCACCTTTTACGCCAATGTCAGGGACATCTGTCGCGGAAGAAGATGATTTGTTTGATAAAAGTCTACCTCAAGAGAACGAACTGGCGCCAAATTACGATTTACCAGCAAAGATTTATGAATTAGAATAGAATAGCGGTTTCCAAGCCTTAGGCAGAGAACCATTTTTGGTAACCCAGCGTTCCGAATGACTTAGGCACTCTCCAATATACTGTCAAGTGAAAGTAATTCAGGCGTCGTTGACTCCGACTTACAACGGACAAATGCCGTTCTACAGATGAATTAAGTAATCGCGTCTTGAACAACTGTTTCGGCGTATCAAATCAAAATGATTACAATACATGGCCTCAAGGCGACTGGAGTAGATCATTTGTTACATCGGATGGAAAGCCTCTGTCTCGGCAAAATACCGTATATTTTTAGCACTGAACCCGATCAGATAATGGTGGTCGAGGACCTTTTTTGAGCATTCCCGGAGAACGATTTCTACGCTTAGCGATGTTCTTCAAGTAGGTTAGACGGTGAAAGATGGGTCAAAGTGGCCAGTCGATCACGTGGGAAAAGTATGAGAACCCTAATCAGCGAAATGCCCGACTTCGTTCAGTTAGACTACAGGGTTGGGGTCCACGGTACTTCCTGTTCAACCTAAGGGTTGAAGAAAATAAGTGGTATGCCTCAGTGCCGCAGTTAGTGTTGATCACTACTTTGAAATCTTTCCTTTTCCATACAGTTGATCAGCTGGCTATATTGAAGTTGACTTTTCATTACTTCTTTTTCTCTTTTCCTCCTTTGAAAAGACGGTTTCCAAAATCGGCAACCGAAACCAGAGTCCGTTGATCTAAGGTTACTGGCTGTAGAAAACTGAACGGAAGATGATGCTTTAGCTACAAAAAATATACATAATAAATTTCCTGTCCAATTTGTAATGGATTCCTAAGCCAATTGACAAAATATGGGTTTGATGCAGCACATTTTGGTGGGTAAATTTGGGAAGTTTATGTGGATTCAGTAGCGTTTGCCATAGGGTTTACTTTGGGAAATAATATACTCCAGTGCTTGAAACCTGGTCAGGCTTCTCAATAAACATGAACTAAGAGGATGAACATCCGTGACCTTAGTAATAAAAAGTAGCATCCCATTTAATAGAAACTTCCATTCTAAATTGTTTTTATCTTGTTGAATCTCGTCGTGGGTTCCGCGATATATATATATATATATATTTATATATATAAAGCTGTAAAAGCACTCCAGAAAAATCGAGAAATAGTCATACTCCCCGCAACCAAGGGTAACGCAATAGCAGGGCTCGACAACGCCGAATAGCAAGCGGAGATGAAAGTATTACTGGATGATAGCGAAATCTAACAACCAGTGAAAGGAAATCCAGTCAAAGAACTTCGAGCCAAAATCAACAAAAAACTGAACTCTTTGAGAAAAAGCAAGAAAATCGGCAATGAACAATACGCCCAAATAAAGCCTGCAGGGGACCCGTCCCCAGGATATATGGACTTCCTAAAGTCCACAAGCCGATGGTGCCGCTAGACTCATTGTCGCATCAACAACAACACCAAACTATCAACCAACCAAGTATCTTTTCCGTCTCCTACGTTCATGCCTACCACAGGACCAAAACGACACGAACAGTTCTGCCACATTCCTAGAGCAAATCAAAGACCTCAAGTTAGAAACGAACGAAGCTATGGTCTTGTTCGACGTCACATTACTGTTCACAAATATTCCAAGGCGAAAGGCATTG
>LUCM01007071.1:10054-27745 GCA_008360955.1 Fasciolopsis buskii
AGTAAGGGGCTACGACTTTCAGATGTAGCACAAGCAGAGGTATAGGTCTCCGAATTGCATTTGAAAACGTAGCCTGTATCTTATCACTTAAGCTTTGCAACAACAGTATTAATTGGCCGGGGCACTTAGAGCCGAGGAAGTTTGGGAGATAACAGCCACAGAACTAACGACGGAGCTCATCTGCCAACAGATCAATGGCTTGTTCCGCTTCGCTCTAGACGACGACACTAACAGATCGCGGATTCGGGGAGGCGCTTCACTCGTGAGTAGTCCTAGAAGATATCGAAACATATCTCGGTGTCGTTACCGACGTCATTTTTATTGAGTCACTTTACCAGTGATCCCGGTCAGCATTGTGTGCCGTTTGGAACTATTCTAGGTTGGTATCTGCTCTAGGAATTTTTGTTCGCTTATTTTTACAGGACATTGAGAGACGTTGCACATCGTATCGATTTCAATATTCCTGCGATAGAACTGATTGAAACTCCACCCAGTCCCCTGAGTCCCGTATTAAGCTGTTTCTTCATTTAAAGTACGAACTGTCAACATATCTGTTCGACTTACATTCATTTTAACATGGCAGAAGGGTAATAAGCGGATAGGAAAGTTCGTGGTTATCGATGTATAAATATTCTGTGCGTCGCGGCTGGCGCTATGAAAAGTTCAGACAATCCACAACTATTTATAGTTAGAACGCGTGCAAAGAGAGCAGACTACTTGGTCCATATATCATTTTTTTTTCTCACACTAGGCAATCTGGGCCGTTCAGGAATAACGTAGCTAATGTATTTCGTAACTAATAAGTCCTACTTTTAATATCGACAATTCACACACGTTCTCTCTTGCGAGTACCGGGCGAAGAATAACGATCCAGATTATTTCGTTATAGATAATTTGACTAATTGAATGCATAAATACTCGAAACACCAGCAACGCGAGAGTATGACGCGTGGATGTTGATGCAGTCTACCGCAGTGATATACCTTACTCAGAACTGATGAAATCCACATGGGCTTAAAATGAAACAAAAGACAACCGCTATGGGTTAATGCTGATACTAGCAAAGAACGGCCGTCGAAAGTTAATAGTCATTTAAACATTGCGACCACGGTTGTCGACTCCCCCTTTTCTCACGTGCAGATGTGGCGCCGTTGATTATTTTTTTCCGTGTCATGTGTGAATGTTGCCATAAAAAGTGGATGGGGCATCCACCTGGGAAGCACATTCTCAATGGCACTAAATGTGTATTCATGAGTTACTTATTATTCTCAAAATGGCGAAAGCCAAAACAAGAGCCATAATTCTGACTTTCCCTGCTAACAAAATCAAACACTTTGGACGCACCTTGTTACAACAAATCTTAAGTTCCTGTCCACCAGATGGGAATTTTCAAATCCGTTTAGACCACGATTTGCCACCAGATAGTCTCAAGAAAACTTAGTCGTTATTCAACAACATTGTGATCATCCCAGCGAAAAATCAGAGTAACAACAGGCCGCAGCAACCAGCACGTTTGGTGAACGCCCCGAAATAGGTATCACACCACTCTAGCTAGTGTGTATCGTGGCGTTAGCCACGAGTTGAGTAGATATGGCCAAGAGCTGTCAATGACATGTCCGAAGTGGTTCATCGTTGTCACACAAGTATTTGCGGTAGCCTGAGTCATGAAAAGAATGTTGCATGCGTCCTAAACCAGAGAACAATTATCTAAGGGACAAACGAATATGCCACGGGTGACGTCCTGGAAATCGTTCTCCACTGTACAGCCTATCCCACATTTGTGCCAATGTCTTGCAAGGTAACATCCATAGTGATTCACGTCACCCAATCACTTTATCTTTCAACTTCAGTTACTCCTTTTGATGGATTGCGTGTGGTCTGTATATTGCAGTGGCCCCGGTCAATCTGTTTTGCACCGACCAATGCAGCAACAAACCTACTTCAGAAGTTCAAAATACGGAAAAGTTAGTTAATACAATTTATCTTCACAAAATCCTATGAGTCTCTTGTCCAAGCGTAACTGGAGGTTATTCTATACAGATACCTTATATATGCATTAACTGGCTTGCCCTGCCAGTCTGACCTAAAACGGTGCGAAAAGCGTGCTTTACTGCCATATTTGGACATGCGAGAACCCCACGAGATTCTAGTTAAGCAATGGTCTTAACCTTTGTTAAACTCAGAGAAATCATGGAAACTCTTTATCATGTTTTAAGGATCAACAAAGGGATTCTCATTAATTTTGAAGTGATCTGTGCTTCGACTAATAAAAGTATATGATGCCCGGTTATATACTAGTATATGTCTTTGGGCAAGGTGCGCTCGTTGACTCACGACGGGTTCTCCGCTTCATTATTTACAGATAGACACACAGCCCTTCCGAAAAATCGCAGTCCTTGTGTCTACTCAATGGGTGATGATGAGTTGGACATCCGCTTGTCCGTGGAACAAAACACCAAAACCACACTTACACAAGATCAACTTGTACATGAACGAATTCTGCGCCAATAATTCATCACCCTGAAAGTCGCCTAAGTACCGTATTGTTGCAAGTAAAACTCATTTTGCTCGAGCCTGTCTCTTATACACATCTAGATGTGTATAAGAGACAGGTGTACAGTTCTTGAAGATGGGTACAATCACTGACTCACCGCACGATAACGGAATACGTTCCTCGTTCCAAATATCATAAAGCAAGGAGGTAAGTGATTTCATCAGCACCTCTCCACCCAATTTGAACAGAACTGGGGGAAGGTCGTCGGGACCGGCTGCTTTTCCCCTATTCAAAAGTCGATTATTGTTGTGCACTTGCAGTTTTGTTGTTAGTTTCAAGAGACGCTCTTCAAGGATTCACGGCTGCATACTTCGGTCTGAATGCGTCAACTTAAACGTCTGCTAGAATGCGGTTAAAAAGCAAGTTCTCGGTCACTTTCCAATGAGCTGAGAAGCAAGCAATTGGTCGACACTTGTCAGATGCTTTCTTGGAAATCGATCGTATTTTCATCGATCTCTGACAATTGAAGATGGTTGGGTGCGCAAGATAAATATTAAGAGGTTCGTTATTGGGGCCGCAGGATGAGGCCCGCGTGTTTTGAGTGGTAAGTGAGGAAGTGGATCGGGTTCATAATATTAGTTGCTTTCAACCTTGGCTTCAGTTTTCTGAACTGAATCTTGCGAAAAGTTATTGACCTCATTAAAAACAAGGAGGGCGAAAGAGAGGGTTGGTCAGAACCATTGTAAAACTGATGTTTTTTTTTAAATTTCGAACTGTACCGTTGTTTCAAGACTTCCAAAATCTCGCGACAGCAAGGCAAGTGTCCGCATACAGTGCATTCAGCCGTGTGATTTGCATGTTGATGGTTGCAGTCAGACGTCTGACTGTATTCAGAATTCTATGTTTGCTCACCTTCTCTTTAGATCGAGGAAGCCACTTTGAGCAGGTAGACGAAAATCTGTCAAGGCGGGTTTGTTGTGTTTCATTGGGGCAGCAGACATCATAGCATAAGGTTATCAGTTAGATACTTACAATATTATGATCCATCATGAGGAGGATAGATGGGAAAGACAGTGGGACCTACAATAGCACATAGCATATCCAGTTTCACTTTAGAGCAAACCCGCTTGGTTACAGTACGAGTGAGGAATATAGATCGGGTTAATAAGGTGCTTTTACGGCAAACCTTGGGATGGAGAAGTAAAGTACAGTCATGAGATATTTCACTGGGTGTACGTTTATAGACAGATAACATATTGGGAAAGTTAAGTAAGGCCAGGTCAGGCGGACGCGTCCGCTTATTCTTCACGATTTGTTTGAGGAGGAGTACGACCAGGTTGGATTCTTTGATAGCTTTATTTACACGTAGTTTTTATAGATAGGGTACACACCATAAAATAAGCAATTTGTCTGTGATTCTTCCATTGGCGTTTTTTCTGTGGTTCTGTTACAACGAGTTTCTTGGAAGGACTCATTTGTATGCGTTTAAACCACCAAAATCAGGACACTAACAGAAATAATGTAAGCAAGTCCGCTGTTAAAGTACGCCAGTAAGACCCCGAAGACACTTGCGAATGAGATGACAAACATGAATATCTGAATCGGTTTGGACACTTGAACAGGTTCACGGTCCACACTACTCTCCGAGGCAGACAGTTGTCGAAGAATATATTGGGCGATTATTTCTTAAAATTATAGTGAATTTACAAGTGTTAACCGATGAGATTGTCTGAGTAGTATGTATGAAACTTCTCAACTGAACCTCACAAATTCAGCCTGTTGACTCACTGGTAACTTACCGTTTTATGATTTAATCCCGCTGCCATTAGTTCCCTTGATTTAAATAATTTGTCTTCCACTTTCCTTAGATGTTCGTGTTGGCTCGTTTATATTTTCGTGCATTTGTCCTTCATTGGGTTATGTTGCAAAATAACTATCCAACTCTGATTGTCGCAGTGTGAATTTTACGACCGCAGTTACGAACTGAACTGAACTGTGAGTGTCATTGTGGATGATTTTGAGCAAGAAGTCATTCTCAACGCAAGCGCCATTTTGAGTGTTTTCTATGTTTAACGTACGCTCACCTCCGAAATAAATAGATTTGGCTCAATGGTGAAAGGATTGGTTTGTTCTCCCTTTAAACAGCCTCCATCGCTCCGTAAGGAAAATGAGGAATTACTTTTCTCAAGCACTCCACGATTCGAGATGGTGGACGAATTGAAGGATGACGCTTTGCATCACGCCCTCTCAGCCGACCCGATCCGTTGGTTCGCCGGCGTTCTCGTCCCCACGACTTTGAGACAAGCGCAAGCTTCATTCCGTAGAGCTGTGCATATTGCTTTGGAACTGGCTTCACAGCGGGCCAAACTTGAGGAGTCCTCTCGTCGTTTAACTGAAATAATAGCAAAACGGGAACGGCTAGATTCGGAATTGCATGTATCCAAGTCACTAGAACTGCCGGAGACCACTTTATCGAATAGCTGAATTTCTATACCATCCAACTCGGCTTGTCTTTCATTTTTCTTTGCTCAAGCTTTTGCAATCATCTTAACCAATTCAGTGTGGTGGCTTACCTTGTTTAATTCTCATTTCCATGTTGTAAAAAGATATTCCTTCCACAGTTGGTGTTTGTACACAACACGGTGACCTCGCGAAATTTGCGAACGATAAATTCCACAGGTTCCATGCACAGAAAACACGAAATACGTTAAAATGATTTATGGGTGAGTTACTCATAACCAGTAAGGAAGATCCCTGAAGTGTTACTTCGAAAATTGTTTTTAGATCGATCTTCTATATTTGTGATATATAATTCAGAAATAACACGGTAACCAGTAATTTTTTCATCGCATCACAACTGGCTGGATGTAGCAGCGTTTATATCAGAATCAGCATAGTGGATAAACATAAAATTTTCGATGACGTTGATGGCTTCGAATGCAAACGACGTTGTCATATCATCTGCGTCATGAGGGTTAAGATGTTTAAATTACTCTCTTATCGAATTTGCATGAATGATGACCACTTCAGAGAGCTCCGAGTCTATAGTCAATTCAGACTCAGGGGTTTTGCAGGTTGCTTCTAAGTTCATAAAAGAAAAATTTTCAGGGAGATTGTCATGAAATTCGGTGGCAGGCTGGATTCTTCTGTGGACTTCGTTATTTTTCTTACCACAGTGCGATAGCCATCAGCTCAGCCCAGCCTGCACAACCACAAAACTCGTACTAACGTGCTGTTTCTGGCTGCTGCCTTGCAGCAGCCGAATAACAGCACATAAGAGAGCGTAAGACTAAGTCAAAGCTATGGAGAGAAGAACATTTTGAATGTCTGAAAGCCACTGACTCCGGACTTTAGTCATATCGATGGAGCATCTCGTGAATCCTAACCCAGGGAATTACCTCGGCCTAACCGAGACAGTCCACTGACTAGAGTTTCCATACCTTCACTTCGGATCATGGACCGACCACCCGGACCTATCTTCCACCCATTATTCTTCTCTGAGAACAGTTTACGCTAGAGCAATCGATCTGGAAACGCGCGTAACACGTGTCCCAAACACATCAATCTGTTCAAATCTGTTGCCCGTTCGATTGACGGAACTCAGGGATCCATTATCCTACGCCTAACCTCAGAATTGCTAATAGAATTATCGCACAGTGTTCTAGCAGTGATATGCAGACAACGGTATTCGAACATTGATAGCCTTGGGATATTTTCAGTTTTTACTGGGTATGTTTTTGAGCCGAATGACGGAACGAATCTTACAGTTGCAATGTAAACTTGATTTTTGATCGATGGTCGGATTTCGCGCGGCCATTGCGGATGTTCCAAATTAATAAACAATGTGGGTGGTTTCATGTATGTGGGAAGTTCATCACTGGCGCTCTTTTTATGTCGTTGATTACTAGCTCATATGTCGTCGGTTCCTTATTCAAGCAATTTGTTCTTCCGTGCAATTCAGCTTCAAGTTTTGAAACTTGACGGTTTTATTCTTATGCGTCAAAATCGAATCTTGGCTGACCACAGCGATTCAAGCTCTTTATCTTCCTCCAATAATACTTTCATATGTTCATGCGATATTTTCATCTTTGTATTTCAGTAGTCTGAGTTAAGGGATGTGGAGACAGCGAGTCGCTTTCACCTGGCTCGTTGCCACGATTCATTAAACGTAGTTTTATGCCGCTCTAGGTTTCAGGATTGCCGGTTAAACTCTTCCTCGTGTGGTGGGCCCTAGTTTGACTATGGAGCATGCTCCTTCCGCTACACCCATGCTCCTAGCATTTCATAAAAACAGTAAGAGCTGCACTCTCGGCTGCCCTTTTTTGATAAGGAAAGTGGCGGTGAACTGTTACATGTACGTTAGCTGACAGCCTGAAGATCCTTCTGTAAATAACAGCCCAACACTTGGATGGCGGTGGTATCATGTCCATGGCAATTCTAATAAGGCCTCGTCCACCCGATAGTACGATGTTCAACCTTTGCAGTTTTTACGTGTAGCTCTACTCAACTTGTTATCTGTCAGATCTTTTGTCAAAAGTCAGTCGAACTAAAAATGCATTCGTTGGAACGAACAGCATATTCTTTATTGTCTGAGTAAAGTGAGCTTAGACTCACAAACAGAGATTTCGGACAAGTTGTCGCGGTGTTTGAGGTGCAGTGTGCAGTCCTTGTAAGTAGTTCAAAACGTGATCAATATGGCATAGACTTCAAGCTACTCGCTAATGAATTTCTGCCCGCTCCGGGCGAGCGCGTACATCCGAACTGGTTGCTCGTGAATGGTCTCCAATATACCTACCAATCTGATTGTATCCTTCTTAAAGAGGCTGTTGAAGATAAAATTCCACTGCGCATCTTGAAAGCTTGTTTCCCGCCCATTAACCTTGCCAAAACTCAGGCAACGAAGTTCATAGTTACACTTTCCGCTACAGCATTTAGCAGCGTAAAGAAACGTTCTCGAATTTGTATTCCTTTTAATTAGCGAGATCCAGCGAATTTTTTCAATAGCTATGGTATTATCTCTTATTCAATCTGTCTCCATCCAGATCTCTTTGCCTCCTCTGCCTACCCATAGTATCTCCATTGATAACACGCCCGATACTCGCAACGATTTATTGTCAGATAGTGTAGTAGGTGGTTTTCAGTCTGTTAGCTCACATTTTCTCAAGTCTCGTCAGCCTCTGAATCTCGGTTCCTTCAGTGTGCGCACTCTCATGGAGGCTGGCCAACAGGCGTGTTTGGCTCTGACAGTGGACTCACCTTCGATTGGTGTCTGCTGCGTCATTGAGATACGAATTCAGGATTAGATTAGAATAATTCGGCTAACTGCGAGGAACTAAGAACTTCGACGAGCACTGGGATGAACTCAAGCAAACGATGCATTTGGCAGCAGATTTCACCTGTGATCCTAGCTCTAGCGTTCATCAAAGACATTGGATCTCACAAGGGTCGTTGGGTCTAATGGAACAAAAACGCCAGCTCCCTAACTGCAAGAAAGTGAATAAGATGCGTCGACAGTTGCAGCGTCAGTTGACCATAAGCCTTAAAAATGACCGCGATAACTGGTGGGTTAAGGTAGTCGAATAGATGGAGGAATCGTCCGCTTCAGGTTGCAGTCAAAGACTGTTTAAGCTTATGCGCGACAGCGGTGGGCGGCGAACTTCGGTTAGTGAAGTCGTGTGCGTTAGGAATGAAGAGCTCATCCATGGTAGATAGCAAAGACTGGACCGTTGGGCAGAACATTTCAAAGATCAGTTTAGCTGGCCATACACTATCGTATCTGGTCCGATGTCTGGAGCTGTGAATCCTTGAGCGGTGTCACTTGATCCCCTCAACGGAAGTGGAAGTAAGATTGAATGTTCGGCTTCTGAATAGCGAAAAGCAACCGGTCCCGACGACCTTCCCCCAGTTCTGTTCAAATTGGGTGGAGAGGTGCTGATGAAATCACTTACCTCCTTGCTTTATGATATTTGGAACGAGGAACGTATTCCGTTATCGTGCGGTGAGTCAGTGATTGTACCCATCTTCAAGAACTGTACACCGAGCAACTGTAGCAATCATCATGGGATTAGTTTAATTCCGATAGTCACTATGGTCTTAGCTTCGAAAATGCTGTTCCCCCTTGACACCAGCTCGCGAGAGTAACATCCGCGAACAGTAGGCCGGATTTCGTCTAGGTTGAGGTTGCATCGACTAGATATTCACTCCTCGCCAGCTACGCGAAACGCACCACACACACACACTGCCCCCGCACAATCGTAGTCTTTCTCGACTTGAAAGGTGCGCTATTCAATGCTCTCCACCGGAGTGGTGTGCCAGTGAAGTTCGTGAGCCTATTGCGAGCATTGTATTTGCATACCTATGGTCGCGTGAGGGTATATGGTGAACTATCAAGTTCATTCGAAACGACTAGTGGCGTTCGACAAGGGTAACCCGTCTCCCCATTCCAGTTCAACTTCGTCATGGACGAGGTGATGGAAGATGCACTAGGAGGTCTCCGGGATGTAGGAGTCGAACCGGGAAATGGAGAGAAGCTATGTGACTTAGGTTAAGCAGTTGACGTTGTGTGCCTTTTCGAGTCTGCAGACCATGCACAACGTGCACTAGATAGACTCTCGAGGTCTGAAGCTCGGTTTGGCACAGGCTTTGCGCTTTCGAAGTGTAAAGTGTTGTCAGAGGACTGGACAACAGTAGTTCCGAACTTGATACTGGATGGGGAGGACCTGACGCCTTTGGATCGCTTCATTTATCTTGGTAGCTGTTTCTCGAATGACAGCAACTCGGCAGTAGGGATAAACACGCGTATATCCAAGGCTCAAGCAGCCCACGCTGGACTGAAGCACTTGTGGCGTTGGCTTGATATTTCATTGAAGTTGAAAGGTCGTGTGTACTGTGCCGCAGTGCGCTCAGTTCTGTTGTACAGTTGCGAGACCTGGAATATTCGTGTGGGAGATGTTCGTCGGTTAGAGGTTTTCGATCACCGAGTGCGCCGATCTTTTGGGATTGGCTGGACCTCTGGTGTTCATCAGACTAGACAACTGTTGATAAAAACTAGGTGGAATGGGGAAGATCACCAGAGAGCTCACAGGTTTGTACAGATCTGCTTTTCACTCGATGGATGTTGGACGTATCCTTCCCTACCTTACTGTGGAATTATGCCGATGGCCTATCTTTGCAATAGTTGTTGTTTTTAGATCTAGCCATGAACAGATTTGTTTCGCACCTATTCAATATCAGTAGGCCTTTGTTTCATAAACGGAACCATTTGGTGCCGCTGAAATACGACACGATATGATCAAATGACCTCTCAAGAATTTTGTTGACAGCTAAGCACGTGACGCAAGACGACCCACACGAGAATTGATAATTCGCTTGTCCTCCTTAATTATTTGCTACTTTACCCCTACTTTGAAATGTAACGTTCGGTTTACCTACAAGGTATCCCATAACGCATTTCAATTTTGAATCTAAAGTATAATTTTTGGGGATTGAAACTAAATTTTCGCACATTGATATAAGAGCTGGTCGGACAAAAGTGTAAATCCCAGTCCTTAAAATTATCATAGTTTTGTCATTTTGACGATGAATAATCATGGTCACTCGCTTTTTCGTCCAAAACCTAACGAATTTCGGGCAGAACATCTTGCGATGCAACGTGTCGCATGACAGTAAGCTTTCCAGAGCAACGTATGAAGCCGCTACCAAAAATTGTTTCCCCGACGCCTGTGGCCAACTCTGAACTTGTTTGGGTGTCTTTGATTTGCCTTCATTGGACTGCAACCCACATCAGCAAGTGAGAAAATTTTTTTGCTAACATAACAAACTCAAACGAAAGTGCTAAATCGCAAGTCACATTTTTGTGGGCGCTCATCAACATGGCCAATCGGCTACCGAGATGAAACACAAGAAAACCTGATTGTACAAGTGAAATAAGCTGGAGTGCGTTTTGGTACACATCCACCGCATGCACCATGACAACTAACGCCTGAAGTATTGCTTACTCATTCGTTTGCCTCAGCAACATTAAATAAGGTTTATTTGGCACAGCGCCCGACGTATTTAGGACAAGAATCGTCGAGGGTTGTAATTATGGAAAGAAAATTGTCTTCGTACCTTAATCGGAAAAATTTGGTGCCTTCTTACAAAATTTCCTAAAAATGCCATGGAGTTTTGTTAATGGAGGGCATTAGATGGGTCTGCTGAAAATTTTTGAATTTCGCAATTGGTCTGCTTCTCGTCACGGCATCCCGAAAACAGTGTTACAAAATGCATCCAAGTGAATTTGAGTCCAACCTTCGCAAAGGTGCTGAACGAAATTTCCTGTAACCGCGAATTTTATCATCCATCACATACTAACCCGCTGACAGCTAATGATGAAACTCCACTCTAGACTTGGAGCAGTTCTCAGTTCGGACAGCCAAGTATGCTAGCTTTGGAAAGAAATACGGAGACAATACTGGTGGTTCGGGAAGACCAAACACGATCGAATCAAGTCAAACAGGAACTGCACCAGAAAAAATACAGCTGTTAGGATTAAATCGGCAACAAAAGTCCATTTTCACCTGCGGATTGGCTAAAAGAGACCAAGACCCCATCAATCAATCTGGAAAATTACGATACTGTTAGATCCCTTTGTTTGGCATTGGTCGGCATAAATTAAGGTGCTAATCTACGGTGTGGTGTAACTTTCATGTTCACGCAAAGAGACACGAACACGATCTTATACCTTAAGCACCGCCATCGTAAGCGACTAAGAACGAGATCACTGTTTCTGGAACTCTTAGTAAAATATTCTGAATAAGTTCGAGGGTGCGCACAGTTAGTTAGCTAGTTTGCTCATGCACTAAAGCAATTTCGTTCGAACCGGAAGGTCACCTTAAGTCAAAAAAATCCATTTCAAAGCACCAAACATGTTCGCTTAACTACCCAGCTAGGACTTATATCTCACATCAATCGCATTTCAACTTTTTAACAAGAAATCATCCAATTTCTCGATTTAGTCAAGTTCAAGTTTGGCAATGCTATTCCAAACTATCCTCGAATTTCGTTCACACCAACCTGTCGTTGACTTAGTTATGAAGCCTAACTACCAATCCTAATTCAGAAAGTTGGAACGCCGATGTTTCAGAAAAAAGTGTTTAAGATATATTGTGCGCATGCATTTTGATGGCACCTGTACTGACTTTCTGCAGTGTTACAGCCTTTTTCATCACAGGCATAACTTGTGCCTTTACTCAAGCCAAATTCTTCCAGTGCATAAGATGGGCCACAGGAAGGTAAGACGTGGTATGCTGACAGATGAAAAAAGTAGGCAATCAGCTGATCACGTGACAACAAGAGGACCCATAATAAGTCAGGATGACAAGCGAAGGGTCGAATGAGGAACTTAGTGGGGTAACTAATTGGGACACGAGTAAGTGTACGTGAGGGCAACATCGACCTGCTTTTCTGGACTTAGTATGAGACCGAACAATACGAACATCTTGCCTCCCGTAATGTGCACTTTTTCCGCGAAGTATCTCGAGAAAGAACACGGTAGATAAATGCAATTAATTGGTTGTTTTCATCTATGGCATAAAACGAATGTACATTTGTCTGCACTTCGCTATTGCAGACTTCTAGTCTTATAAACGGACACAAATGAACATGGTCTTGTTTTGGTTTCACAAAGGAAATAACGTGAAATCAACAAATTTGTTTGTTAGGGTCTTCACTGGTAATAAACATCAAAAAAGATTGTCACGGTGGAAGTCACTTTGACTTGTCATAAAAGATCCAAGTGGAGGGAAAACGAGAAAGCGAGAAAAATCCCTGGACAAATCCACTCACAGAATTCTGGCTGATTCGGCCTCTGAATTGTTAAGGACCAGGTGCCATAGACGTTTTAACGAACTGGGCATTAGGCTTGAATCTCCAGGAAGGACATAATTGCGTTGGTCTTCTCGAGAGGTAAAGATATGGTTCTGGAACTTATTAAACAAGAAAATGCAGCAGCAAATTTCTGTGCCATACTCCCAAAACAGTTGTTAGGCGGTACGAATGCAAGTTAGTAGGTCAGGGAGTTTTCGGTCTAACGAAACTTTATTGCTGGCGTGCGATCGACTACCGACTGCTGTCGCTACGGCGACTGACATATATGCTCGGATCCATTTTCTTAAACTACAAATAAAAATACTTGAATAATCCACACATCAATCCCTGTGAGTTGATTTGTGTGGGTGTTCTCCATTGACTCCACCCAGAAAACCTTGAGTCAACACATTAACTCATGAATCTGTTCCCCTTGGGTTCAGTGTCACTTGGCTAGTTAATGAAGCACCTAAACCGAGCCTGCTCTTCACTCCGTATTCCAAATACGAATAAGTTGATGTTGAAAATTGAACCCATAATGTCGTCCAAACTTGCTGCGCAAGGAATTAAAAGGTGACATTCTTCACTAGCAAGAGCAGTACATGTGATTCAAAATCGAGTCTAGTCTGACAGCATTTCGTGAACTGTCACTTAGTCCCATAATCACGAACAACTAAGCCAATCTGACAAAAAATCTCATTCTGTTGCCGAAATTATGTCAGGTTTATGAGATGAACGAATGCACATCTGCTCTAGTGTGCTTTCAGTGGTCTCGGTTGTTCTTCGGATTCGGTCAGCTTCGCTGATTAGCTCTCCATATAACGTGGTTTAGGTCGTCTTGTACTTAAACCACACCGCTGATGACAACCGATTTTCCTAGCACCGGTTTATTTTCTCCTCCAGTAAACGGTGAGTGATCGGTGTTGGTCCGTCACGCTGCATTGTGGTGGCTGGTAACCAGTGAAACAATTGCATTCTGGAGTTCGTGTTGCAAACTCATTATGCTTTGATACAGGGAGAAAAATCACAGATCATTGGTATCCATTAATGGCTTTCCGATCACAATTCGCATGATGATGAACCACTGAAAACCAACTTGTTTACCATTTAGTGCTATTCTCAATGTGCTCCGTTGAAATATTTGGAAAATTCGAATTCATTTTTAACAACTATGGGCCTTGCATTGACGTGCTCTGACTCTGGTTGCTTTCCCAACGCATAGTCTGTTCAAAGGAAAACTGAACTAATAATATTACGTGAACTGTTTCAGCTGATCCACCTTCGAGGGTATAGATCTGAAAGGAACTCTGTGTCTTAGGATGTCATAAAGCGCTGGGCTCTGACGGCCTTTCTTCAGTTCTATTTAAGAAGGAGGGAATACAGCTGGCTGGAAAATCAAGTTTTGGGCTCGAAAGTTTGGTTTCCTGACGAAGCTCCCTCCTCAAGCTGCGAACTGCTCGTTATCCCCGTCTTTGAGAGTAGCCGCACAATGATTGCGCTAAACATAGGGGTATTTGCGTAGTTTAATGGCGTCAGAACTTCTTGCGTCTGACATTCTTCCGAGCTTGCGTAAAGTAATTGAGGGATAACATCACGAGGAGTAGGCTTGGTTTCACACCGGTCGTGGATGCATCGACCGTAGTGTTCCGCTTTAAGGTTCCGAGGCTTGGCCCCTCCTTGTTGATGAGGCTCATCCTGGTTGGGGCCAAAGAGATAACTACTGTTTCTGGTTGAGAAAGCTAAAAGACGGCTCAGTATCGAATTCAGTGCTGCGATTGCTATATGGCTTGTTCAGTGAACTCCCCATTAATAAAATCAGAACACTATAAAATATATGGAAACAACATGTTTTTTACCGAAATTCGCTGCTTCTCTTTTTCTACTCGTTTTTACATAATTTTATCTGAATACTGTAATGCTGGGAGCATGTTCCTTTTCAAGATGATATATATATATATATATATATATATATACTGATCCGTTGCCAACGTCACAAATCCTATTCCTGACAAAACTTCTGTGTATTTCATACATCGTGACGTAATTACACAGACCTATCCTCTCTCGCGGGTGCTGTTTGCCTAATCTGTTGGTTGGTCAACAAGCCAGGCATCGTGCGACTATCTCAGTATTCCGCTTAGACAAGACGTCCACATATCAGACCTCGATTTCGCAGATGATATCGTGCTAGGAAACCCCCTCACCACAATTCACCCAACACTCTACCAATCTGACTTTTCTTGAAGTGTATCCGGTTGGAAGCGATTCTAACAAAATCAACGATTTCTCAACCGTTCCAGACCCAATAATGCAACGACCGCTTGTCATATCTCACACGGTCGAATGCGTCCTTTCATAAAAATATGTAGAGAGACTCTGGTCCCGAATAGCGAAATTAGTGAAGAGATGTTATTACTAATCAACAGCCTCTGGGGGCATTCCCGTAGATTATGGAGACGCTGGGGATTTGTACCAAAATCAGCTTGCCGAGTTAAGTTCGTGTTTGCGATCCCGTCATCCTCCCAGTACTCACCTATGCGTGTGATGTCTGGCCACTGAGATTGCTCTAAAGCTGGAAAATTTTGGTCACCGGCTTCCGTCACAAATCCTCAAAATCAGGTGTTGTGACTAGTAATTGTGGAAATAAAGAAATGATGCTCTGACATCGAAGAATTATCGGTCCATCTCCAGCGTCAACGACTACAGTGTTTCGAATATGTTCTCCGGCGACCTGAAACGGGGCTTACTAAAAATAAGCTCGAGCTTGCGCCTTTCGGTGGTTAAAGTTGTGACTTGCGTGGGCGGCTCAAAGTAGTGGTTGTTGTCATGGGAAATGACGTACAGCTTCTTGAACTCCAATATATTTACGGAGCCCGGTGATGAAAAACTGGATCGCTCTTTGCTTCTTTATCGCCTCTAACAGCCGTATGCGGTTAGCAGTTGTCCGCCATACCCGTGGGACCAAATTACCTTTTCGCAGAAGATAGTAGCGTAAAAGTGAAGTAAATGACATCTCTCCATTTAGTCCTATATGGGATTGATGTTAAGCCAACGAGGGTAAAAATGAGCTGAACTGAAATTGATGTAATAATATGAACGTGGAGCAATGGAAACGTGCTTGTTCTCTATTCTCAGTTCGAATATGTGATTTTTTTTAACCACTAACCGTAGTAACGTAAAATCCGAGATTCCCAGGTATAGAAGAATCTGCACCGAAAGGAGACTTACTCGATTACAACAAGAATTCCGATCTCATCACTGTCTGAGCATTTAGATCCTTTGTCGTAAAACCAAAGTTAACGTTCATCCAGGATCGAACAGAAAAAGTGGGAAACGGGCTGGTTTAAATTTTTGTCTTGATTTCTGAAACGAGAATGTTCTCCCGGCTAATACTTAATCGTTGGTCCTTTTTGTGAGAGTACATCTTATTACTAGTGTCATTTTCCTGTCGTTGATCTCAGACACTTACCTCAGTCATTGTCAAATTTCGAACGCTGATGGTACTTGTAGGAATTATATTTCCTCCGATTTCCCTCATCATGGTGTACCCTATCGTGGGGAAGATAATCCGATTGTATCAATTTATGTTTCTTGCCGGTGTGAAATTAAGATTACCCATTCTTTTACGCGAAGCTCTTCACTCTCAATATCACTTCGTCCATCAATCAAATCTAGATGCTGATAACATTCTTTGAAGGCGCAAAAGCTTTTCTCAGTCTGCAACTCAGCGGCGTGCCGTTCTATTTTCAGTTGTCGTTTTATGAGTTCGAATTTGGAAGTAGGACGCGACCCTTCGTATTTTGGTGACATCCGTCAGAGGGAATTCGCTCAAGCAGAGGTTCCCGCAAAGCAATATCTGGGATCGAAAAATGCTACCTCTTGAGCTGACCTACTGAGAAAAATGTTAGTAGTCAAAGGAATCCACAAGAATAGCAATGGGAAGCATGATAATCTAACCGAGGAATGAGGGGGGCTAGAAATCCCATTACCATTGGGAAAGAAAGCTTTGGGGTCTATACGGGTCAATTTAATCCTGTCTTCGAGTGAGTATAAACTGCTTGGGTTGTAAATTGCGACCACTAGTCATATCCGCTTTTCAAAAAGTGAAACTTATCTGTTGTTTTCTCAACTGATAATTCAATTCGGGCCGGAAGTCTCTCCATCAGAAGGTGCATGTAAGGTTAGGTCATTGGGCGTTAACCAAGTTCGCCATCTTACTCGTTTCGCCAAAATTAACTTTAAATGATCTACAGTCGAATCGCCTCCATTTCTTCGTAACGGTTCTCCGATGATATTGAGCAGTCTCTCAGCTTGTTCTTCCTCACAACAAAGACTCCCGGACGGAGCAGTTCAGTTACTCATAGATCAGTTAATTAAAAAATGAAGCAGTTTCACGGCAGGGGAAATTGTCTTCAAATGCCTTAGCATGGTCGGGGTGGGTGGATTAGACTCCAAGTCGATTACTCGTCTTGAAAGTCCTTCCAAATGCTCACAGTTGACGGTGCTTCTCAAAGAGCCTCTGCTGAGAAAGTTCGACGCAATGCCTTGTGGCGTAGGTTTTCCCGCAACAGTGCATCCGCGAAGGCGAATGCTTGGCCTCCTCCATCTGTTTTAGTGGTTTTTGATAATCAGTCAGGTGGAGATGGCTAAGCGCGATTTAAAACCAACCGTGTGTGGCAACGGAGCACTCGGTGTACTGGGCACTCAGGATGTCTAGCATCATCCGAAAGGTCTATAGACTGAACAATCAGTCACCGTTCCGCAATTGATTCCACGACTCTCAGACATCAAACACCCGATGTTGTGGCCTCTAGCATGCCAAGATATTTTCCTACAATGGATAAAGCGAATTTATCAGAAAATGCTTAATAATAACTAGATAGTTTCAGTCGTTCATCGAAGACAAGTGCTTTTCAACTTCAAAAATAGGTCAGCTAAACGAATTTCAGAATTTTCCTTCCTTAAAACGGAGTAAAAAGTCGATTTCGGTGGGATAATAGGCAAAATATTGTCAACTGCTAAGGAGGAGTGGAAGAATCACGGGGCGACGATTACAAATAGGATGTTTTAGAACGGTAGGTGGTTAGCCGGATCGTCTTAAATTGACTCGGAGCCTGGAAAACCCATGTCCGACCAGGCTGACCTATTGAAGCGTACCACGAACGGCGTACGTGGCATGCGGCACGAAGTTCCCCGTCAGTTGTGACGGGAGGTGATCTGGCAACCCAAGATGATTAGGCTGGTTCGAAGGGTACATGTGCGAAACAATCGGCCTGCAGCTCCCAGCTGGTTACGAGACGTTCATATATTGAACTTCTTGATTAAACGTTCTGTGTAACGTCCCCGTAAGT
>LUCM01007072.1:0-77960 GCA_008360955.1 Fasciolopsis buskii
GACGCAGAATTGCTCGAAACAACCTGCTTGGGGATATTATTTACGATGGATATGATACCATCATTGTCGCCGTCCTGTTTCTTAATCGGTCTGTTTTGCCTTCAGAATTTTTGAGTTTTATACTGCTTCTTTTGATTATTCAGTCTAGTTTTCGCTCAATCTCCATTCCGTAATCCGCATCCATAAACCGATACTCATCTTCCCACCCTTAACTCTCTTGTATTATCGGAGTACCCCTTGGCCAACGGAGGTGGCAATAGCCATTGCCTCCAGCATATTTTGCTGTCCGCGATACGGCAACCTACCCCTTTTTTGAAGTGCTTCAAACAAGATGTATCGCACTGGCGACCGAGAATTGCAACCATCAGAAAATCTTTTAGCGTGACTTTACTAGCTTTGAATTGAAGCCCTGCTCGAAAACAAAACCACATTGCATTTTATGATCCTGTGAGCGAAACCACATTGCATTGTATGTTTGGTTTCCGTTTTCCATTTCTTCACTGTGCCTTCCTGGCCTAATTTTGATTTTAACTTGCGCATGACTCTCGTATGTCGAGAAATATACAAAAACAAACAAACCTCTTAAATCACTAGAGGTCGCTTTCACCCCCTGTCACTTCGATTCATATTGTCCGTAATTCCTGTGCATCCTCTATGTAAAAAATTGATCTTGCCTTGCGCATGCATCTCGCAAATCGAGAAATATACACTATCTTATCTTATCTTGTGTAGGTGTGGGTCACCCTGGCTTAACCATTCAGAAAAATGCTGGAAGAAACAAAACCGAAACTTATCGTACCGGATTAGTGAGGCAGCACACAAAATGGACAAGGCCTGATGAAAAGGAAAATAAATATAGAAAGAATGGTGGGAAAGCACAAAGGTGAAAATGTAACGGCTAGATATTCTAGGGGCGGTTCGGTTGAAGGCATGTGGGAAGGCATCACTAGTTAACACTAGATAGGTTTGCTTCAGCCTTGTGATTGGGTGTCGCTCTGGAATCCTCAGCCATTTGAAAAGACGAAATGGCCGGTATGCGTTCAGTGTCCGGATGATTAATGGATAACGACCTGGAGGTTTAGAGGTCCTGGAGAGTTATGCGAGGATTTTCGCTCTTGCGGGCAGCAATGAAACAAATTTATGTTTGACCTAGCTCTGGTATAACGCAAGGCAGAGGGAGTGTGGGGAAGAGCTAAAAGAATGTGATGCCAGTACACGAGGGTGCACGCAAACAGTGCGATTAGCAAAGTGGTAAACATAACGGCGCTTGTGGGTGGGGCTGACCGCGCGCTGGACACCCAACCTGAAAAATATGTGCTTGAGGGCGAGTGGGATATCATTTGTCAACCTAATTGCGCTGGTACATCGCTGCAGCTGAGCTGCCTGCCCGATTTGAGCTGGCCAAAAAGGTGGAGTTGACTAGACCTGACATCGAATGACTCAAAATAAAAGTAGAGAAGAAACAGATTCAGTCAAAGGAAATGAAAGTGAAGGTAATGAGTACAACGTTGTGAAGAACTACAGCATTTTGATCCAACTGGGCACTGCAATAGTATAGCGAGGTCGCTGACGATCGAAATGACGAAGAAGAATGCACGATAGAGCATCCGGATGGTGTCATCTTCAAAGGGGGTTTCGGAAGTCCACGTTCACGTCAGGTACTGCTCGGTATCCCGTCAGACAACACTCCGAAAATTTACTCCGACGGTTAACAAATCCAAACTAATTGGATCATCGATGCGGGCTCTGCGGCTGATTCTCATCCCATTGCTCCAGGCGAAAGAGTAAAAGCGGAAAGACAGGGCGTATACTGGTAATTTATGTGGCGTTAGTCATAAGAATTATTTATTTATTTCTCCGTTTGAGCTCAGATGCGCCGTCAGAATTTGAATTACAGTGTCAAATTTTCGATGAAATAAACGCTTATATAGCAGGAGGGGTCAGAGGAGAATGATATGACTCAACTCTGTAATTTCAAGCAAATTTCAACGGCAGTTCAGAGTAAATTAAAAAAATCTGGATCACACGAAGGGTATAGGAAATGCAGAAACAGTTTTTAGTACGCCACAGTAAAACGGCAAGGATTATAGGTATGAAACTCTAAGCCCAGGGTAGTGGGCCGGTTCCACTATGGTAAATAACACAGCTGGGCTTAAATATGGCAGCCACATGAATGGGTACTGACTGGAAATCCCATAGAAAATTCCACAACTCAACCGCAGGATGGGGCTTACCCAACAGTATTCGTGGCACGTGCGATGATTTGCCACGCAATTCTTAAGATAAAATAAGACAGGGAATAAAACGTTGGTGTGAATGGTGAAACCACAATGGGATGAAATACAGATAGGAAAACTACTGATAAAGTGAATATTACGAAGGTAAAATGGCTAAGGCCGGTATGTCAATTTCTGAACATGGAGCAAGATAGAACAACCGAAGACGAAAAACGTATTCTTACTACGTGCGGAAGAAGATTCAGCTAAATAATATGAACGCAACAGGAGAAGAAATTCAAGTAATGGATATGTGGGAGGTCAGGTATATTATATTCGTAAATGTTTAGCCAAAGACCCATGGTTTGAGACATCCATTAGTGTACCGGCGGCGGCTTGGCCATTGTCGAACCATGTGTTTACAGTTAAACCATGTGGGGACCTTGGGGCGTTAGGGGCATTGGTAACTTTTATGGAGTGAGGTTTCCAGAGCCAGTTGGTGTGCAAGGATTATAATTTTGAACGGCCAACGGAAACGGAAGAAGCGTGAAAACCGGTCTGGAATGTGCCCCAGCTGGCGGTTATCGGGAAAAGACAAAAGAATAAAATGTCTGAACTTGCGACGACTCGTTGGCGAAACCGCCTTGCAATATGGCGATTTCTACTATTTTTTGGTGGGAATCAGATGGCAAAACATGAAGTTGTGATATATTTGGACAGAAATCCTTTTTTGGGGCGCATAAAGTTATATATATCCGCTGGGTGAAACTCTCCGGGCAGGATATGTGTTGTGGTGACAGAGCTAGCGGTACTGGGTTTTAAGACAGGGTTTCGACAAAACAGAGAGAAATTAAAGTCAAGGAAAAGCTGGATCGCCTGGAATGGCGCCAGTCACATGCGTTCGTAAAAGCCCAGTCAGGATAAACTTAACGGCTAGTTTGGTTACAGCCAGGAGACCAGAAACTGAATGTAAGACTGTGTGCACACTTAGACGGCGCTGTGACAATTTGGAAGTAGTATTTAGTAAATGCAGAAAGAGTAGGACCAAGGAGGCATAGTGTTAATAACTGTACACTGCACTTTGTCGTGATAAATGTCAGGGGACTTGGCTAAGCTGTCTTGAAAGACACTGCACCGGTTATGCCAAGTAGGCGACTACGGGCATATGAGCGCTGAACTGACTGAAAACAAGACGATGCATGCAACTCACTGTGCAGAGTTGAGCATCATTTTATGGCTCATTTCCGGTTCTCTGCATAAACGAACAAACAAAAAATACGTCGACTGATGCGTTGGGTGAAGATCCGTTTAGCCCCTAAGTGATCTTGACTTGAAAAGGCATGAAAATGGTGCACTCGCGTTGGACGGCATTTGCGTCAAAAGATCAGGTTAGCCAGGTGTTTTGCTATTTTGGTTTGCTTTTCTTTTTTCGCTTTAGTTCTTAGTTGTGGCAGTTTGGGACTAGCTGTCGGGTGGGCTGCCATTTCAGAGCATCATTCACCAAGGTCTCCCACGTGGCTGACCTGGATCAATTAGCCATATCTGACAGTAAGTTCCTCCATGACCGCACCGAAACGTGGATGGCATGTGATGGCTTTGGTGGACCTGAGGCTATTTGGTGTATTTTCATTATTTTTGCGGCAGTTCACCTCTGTGAAACAAACATTGAAAGTTTAATACGACATTCACATAAAAATGCAAAGAGATCCGCAGATATTTTGGCTGAAAACCTAAAGATTGCAGCTTCACCATGGTACAAGTTGAGTCGGGAGCCAAGAATTTACCATCACCCTAAGACCAACAAAGATTCTTGCAACCCCTTTTATGCTTATTAACATTTTGCATCTAGCCGTGCTTAGGCTGTTCCCAAACCTGAACCACTATCACATTTTATGGGGACATTATCAACTAAAATAGAGAGATCGACGTAAATAATAAAGCAATAGTGTTCACATAAAATGTTATCGGTCGCTAAATTGTTCGACTAAAAAATCAAGCTGATTTATAAAATAAAGCTAACACAGATTTGAAGGGATTTAGAGCAGCGTAGACTGACAACAGATGTCAGCATTATAATACAAGTTTTTCGTGGCAATAAAGGAGCGCGTGGGGACTGCGACGCAGGAAATATCGGCTAGAAAGGGGACCAGTTGCAGAAAGGCTGAATGGAATTTGGGCAAACCGAGAAACAAGACGTTGACCGGGATGAGCGAGACGTCGTTTGTAGGTATTGGAAAAATTTGCCAAGTTAAGCCGGTGGACCGTCAAGACCCTAGAGATACCAGCAATGTAAAGTGTGTTTCCCTGTTCATCGGTGCTTCGGTGGAATGTAATATAATGCAGCTGTTCGCGGCGATGACATTTGTGGACCACAGATAAACGACATGGAGGAGAATGTTCGATCGAATGGGAGACCGAAATACCGGAGATTTCAGCTGCAGAGCAACGGGAGGACCATACAAAGCATGCACTTGAAAACCTTAGAAATGCACCTGAGCAACTGGTCACATAAGGTTAAGGTTAGTCTGCTTGTAGGGCAGCAAAAAGGAAATGTTAGCTTGATTGTCTAGTGGCTTATGCTTGTGATTCTAGTTATGTCGATGTTAACTAGAGATGGTTTAGCTGAATGGTCTGGGGTTATTTAATAGGTGGCATAAGCATGATATTCCGTTTGACAGTGGTTCAGTTGGGAGGAAAAGGATGGCGACGGAGTAAGAAGAGTTTGTCTAACTGACAAGATCTGAATTGGCGGAAATCGGTGTGGTGTGATAGTTTTGGCGTTCATAATTTCAGATGAGGATAGAAGTCTAAGCAACTTCGTTCAGACTGATATTATCCCGGTTTACGACAAAGGAGAAAAATATATTGAGAAATTTGGACAAACCAACCACGAATTACGTTAGATTCTGACAGGAGTGGACGGGTCTAGCAAGGTTTGGTAAATAACTGTGAATAACACTGAACTGAAAGCCCCCAGGGGAAGTGTTGTATGGGATGATGGATAATTTTGGAGGGTGCAGGACGACTCTTTAGCAAAACGGATTGGTTTCCAGCGGTGTACCAGCGAACTTATGGGTTTGGAAAGGAATATGGGGTTCGCCTTTACACGACGCGGCCAATGAAATTCGAGCCGCAGCAGCCCGCATTCTTCTCTGTAACTAAGGCTTGAAGCCGGTCCGGGAAATTCCTTTTTGAATTTCCCTTGTAAATTTCTCTTGCAACCAAAAATGTTATTTATATATACCTGAGGACGTTCCTGGTCATTAATCCGGTCGCGCTCTCCCGTGTGGTTTGTTTGCCGCTAGCTTACAGCTAAGGGCGGAATGCTTCAACAATGAGGCCTTTATTCATTTTTGTTGGGAATTTGGCAAATCGCTTGCTTGAGGAAAATGAGGCAGCTAGATTATTGCTGGGTAGATCTTTTACACACTGTGGTCAGTATTTTGATATCGCTTATAAAGGGGCAACCCGAGAGAATATGGCACGTATAGACCAGAATGGCGCTTCCAGCCAGAGCGAATTGCATTTCCCTTGACCTACACTACTCCTCTCGTCAGTTCAAATCTCCCATGATTTTGGTCATCCTTCGGGCTAAGGGAGGTGGATCGAATAGCTAGACTAGCTTAATTTCATCAGCGGATGGAAAAGGTGTGGCTTGGTATATTACTCGAAAGATCAAGAATAGAAAGGTCTAGTAACACTGCCTTGTAATGTACCATTATTGAGTGACCAGGTTTGAGATAGGATTACGTTGATACTGATTGCCTTAGATTGATCAGGGGGCTAAACATTTGGCAAAAAGAAGAGCGGATTAACAAACCCTTAATAATAATAATAATAATAATCATGTACATTGCTCGATTTTCGGGAGACATGCGCAGGGCAAGATCAAATTTATACATGGGTGATGCAGAAGAAAGGCGGATAGCAAAGATCAGAACGGATATGTGGACACACGAAGCGCAGAATTACACGGGAGGCGCGATCGGAATATTCGGAGCAATATGTAGTGCACATTTAAGTAGGACAAAATCAGAACTGGAAAAACCTCCTTGCAAAATGGTATGGGTTAATCTGGAACTGTTTGTGAGCAACAGAATTGACTTTTGGTAACAATCGTTATGGGACAAGTGACCAAAGGCTTTATTTATTTCAAACAAAATGTGGACAATGGCACTTCTCCGGTCGACGTTTTCAGTGACTAGATCAAAGAAGTTGACATGGGATGAGCCACAGGAGCTCTGATTGAAAAACCATGCTGCGATTCACCAATTAATTTGTTGGCCACGAAAAAGTCAATTTGCCGTTACGACGTATTCATCTTCATGTGTCTGGTGAAATTGATTGTCTGGCTTATTGGACGACAACTATTTTGCGTTTTTGGCGAGAATTAATGGGTGAGCGTTTCCATTGTGCAATAAATACCCCAGGGGGCACGGAGGTAGTAGACAGGTTTATTATTAGATGTGCAAGATCTGGTTCTCTAAGGCAAAATAATACAGAGGGACAACATCCGACAGCCTAATGAGCGTGAGAGCCTTCCCCGACATTCTCCTTATTATGCTAGATGAAGAAAAGTAGTCCATCCATCAGCCTAGGGAGAGTTGGGAAATGTATGATGCAGTTGGAAGCAAGAATAAAAATGTATGGGTTGAAAGCTTCAGCGATTTCCTCGGGACATAGAGCTTTTGAAAATAGATACATATGGGTACTTGATTTGTTGTAAAGAGGGCAGGGTGGCGGAAGAATGAACAGATGCCTACCAGAAGTTCGTTTCCGGAGAGTGGTGCGTTCCTGCTTAACAATTTGGTTCTCAGACGCAGCAGGCAGGTTGAGTTAATACAGCCAAGTCTTGGGTTTGCTAGTAGACATTCTGCAGTTGACGGCTAGGGAGAGTGGCGGTCAAACCACCCCATTGTGCTTATTTTTAGGGGATATTCATAGACCTTGTACTAGTGGCTGGTGTCTGGGGCTTAGCATGGTTATGCGGAAGGCGAGAGACCATCGTTTGGTCACTATGCCGAGGGTATCCGCTACGGAATTATCAACATTGGGGAGACCGTGTGTGGGTATCCTTTAGAGAATATCAACTCATCTATTCAATTTAGAAACATGGTGCGTCAATCCCCCCAGGTTTCTTTCACGAACGATGTTCAGGATCTGCACCGCAGCAGCCTTCTTGTAGGAAAAGACTTCAGGGGAATTAAATTCACCTGCTATGTGATTCGCTTCACAGTGTATGAATGCTTTGTACTCAACCGATTTGATGGGTTGAGGGAGCTCCAAACTTTCATTGATAGAGTGGGTAAACGCATCCAAGCTCCCATAGGGAATTATGCCTATGGATAGAGGGCCGCAAATTGTCCAGCAAAGTGCATAACTTTGGATGACGGAGGGCGGATTTGGAGAACTGGTTCTAAACATAAATCAGGCTACCTTCTCCAAGCCGGTTGGTTAAGGGAGTTAGAAAAGGATTGTATCCACTGAGAAATAATGGGTTCGCGCAGTGATATTCAGTCAACCGCTTTTCGGAAAATAGAATGATAATAATTTTTTATTCCCTGGACAGTTCCATGACATGCAGCGACCATGACCTTTGACGGTAGCGACAAAGTAAGAAAAAAGTAAGAAATGGGGCTCACATGCAAGAGTGTGAGAGGTCTATGAAGTAGATATTAATACAAATGCGAGATTATGTTTGTATAGTAGGGGCACAAATGACAACGAATTTTTATGTGGGTTTGAGTTGGATGGGGACTTCTCATTAATGCAGCTTGGTGTCTTGTTTGCGCATCTTGTAAGCCGCCATATGCATACAGCAGACCGAATTGGATCGACGACGCCATCAGTAGTTCCGTTGGTGTGGTGAGATTTCTGAACGATGGGGATAAAAACGAATTGGACATGGCAGAATGGGTAACGTGTGTCCAGTAAAAACTGGAATAAAACAAGGAACGGGAGACTTTCCAGCGAAATGCATTGTCTGGTGAACAGTATATTGAAAGAATAGTAGCAGCATAAAAAGCAAACAATAAAAGCGCAGTTCATTGGACGGTAGGAAACGGCATCATGGGAGAGAAACTTTGTAGCCGCATGTCTGATTCATGATGTTTGGTTTGAATAATCTTGATTTCGTTAATCTGAGCTAGGTCCGGTCTTGGAGGTGTAGTTGGGAGATAATGGAGAGCCGGACTCAACTGAAGTAATACCTGAAGGATTCCTGTGAGGGGCATTTGCCAGGCGCAGCAATCTGTTACCAAATGTGGCAGACCAGAATAAAGATTCATGAGAAATGACGGCCCTCAAACATTTTGATGAAGAATGTTGAGGTGTATGCAGAATGCCAGCTCACATTCATTGAGTTCATTTTGCAAGGTGTAGGCAAACGAACTTTGGTAAGGAGCAAGAAGCCAGAAGAAAAAGTCTGCGTGAGCATTAGGACTAGAGGCCGCTTATCACAACCGTGTCAGTGGGTGGGGCAGACCGAGTGCTGGCCATCCAACCTGAAAAACAACGTTGAGTGGTGAACACAGAAGGTGCATTGCGCCAACCCAGTTGCACCAGCACGCCGCGGCAGGTTTCCAGAATTGGATAATCCCAGGCGAGGCAATTCCGCGTAAGTTGTATTATGAAGCAACTGTTTACAGCCAAGTAGGATTGAGCCGCTTGGAAGTAAAAGGGGGCAGTGGACGGTGTCCTTCATACCAGCTGCGGATTATAAAGCGATTAATCATATGAGAGGCTAAGAAAAGGAAAGTACTACAACGTATAGTGCAGCCCAAGACATAGAATTCGCTGTTGGTGCTGTCAGCGATCCCGTTTTCCAGTGTGTACAGATAGGCCAGCAGGCTGACCTAGCGTGTGGACCGTCTACGTACGTGGGTGAAAGGAATATAAACCGGCATCTCGCGTGACTCGCAGTGAACAACGGCGGTAGATATACATATGTAACGAGCTAGAAGAAACAGAGACGCACCAGGGACGGACCGAATTTATTGTATAGACATCATGGATTATAGTCCACTCTGTGAGATCCTGCCGTTGATGCACAAGAAATGGTCGAGGCTAGAAGAATTGTAGATGAAAAAGGTCGCAAATGGAAAAAAGTGGCTACTCATGAATCTATGATCATGTCGGAGGTAGCGGGTCCGAAATGCTAAACTTGGACGGGGGACATCGACGAGGAGAGGGAAAGAGTTCAAGATGTAGACCTAGTTTCGTCTGGAGACAGTCATTTGGATTTGTCGGAAATGAAGGTCATCTCAACGATCATAACTTATTTCCGTAGGCAGTCTGGATAAGGAATAGCAAGAAGTAAAGACGATAGTGGAAGTGGACATTCGAAGACGATGGTCGAGTAGGGATACCACACGCGTTCGCCGACGGTGTTGGAATTGGTTGAGGAGTAGGAGAGAGGTGTACTCGGGGCACCCAATAGTCATAGTTTGAAGAATGGGATTTATGGGGCCGAGGCTAGATTATTGAGCGATGGGGATCGTTTTTGAAGACAGAAGGTCCAGGTGCATTCCATGCGAAACCGCATGCATGTAGGTGGCATGCACTAGTTTCTGAACTCAGTTTGAAGTCGGGAGTGGGCGAGACGAGGGTTGTTTATTTACGAAAATGACGAAAAATAAATTAAGACAAAATGAGTACGATGGGGAAACCTATTAATCAGTGCTTGCGATATAGAAGGAAAGAATAGAAAAATAATTGTGGTAAAGAGGCCAGTGACAGCGTAATTCGTGCTCAACTTGAGGAGCGTCGCGAACCCTCGGACATACTCCGTGAGATTTTAATGAGGTTGGCCAAAATTCCTACTTCTGTACTAAGGGCGGTTTTATCCGTATAAAGGAGGGACGCTTTTTATGTAATGATGAGTAATGCGACTTATTTCCTTCTCCTCTATGGACAAAATGGTGTCATCGACCTGCTTTCATAAACCCAATTATGTTTTTACACTTGGTTCTTTGGTGACTATGGATGACACAAATGGATGAGAAAGAGCATTGAATGTGCCATTTTAAATGCGATAGATATTGATAAAATGGGCAACTACTGGGGAAGTTTGTCACATAATGACCAATATTTAAGAATGACGATGACTTTAGCATTAGGAAAGCAACGATAAACCCCCCATTTTGAAGACAGTACGAGAGTGGGTTGTTAACACTGTGTGCGAAGGGCAGCTGCCACCCGTAATAATATCACTGATAGGTACTATATTTGTACCTTTACATCGGAGCCACAAAAACTCAAATACCAACGGCTTACAGCGTTACATGTAGGTCAGTTTTGCAGAGTGACTAATCAACTGCTTGGTCAAGGCAACTCCGATGCACTGCCTTCTGTTCAAACATGCTGGGAAACAGTACGCCAGAATGGGTCTGACGTGGGTTCTGAAAAGATGCTATTTGTCTTCTTTCAACTCCTCTATTTATTTGCTTTTGCTACTTATGCGGGAGCATGTTGTGCGAAGTTCAAGGTGCACTAAGAATTCGGGCCTTGGTTTTGAAGGTGCAGTTAATGGGGCTGACTTGCTTAACCAGTTTTAATTCTCTTAGGGTATAATGCAAATGTACCCCAGGATGCTTCTTCCGTCATCATCCAGCCATTTGCCCGGATACTGATTGACCATACGTCTCAGGGTTTGGTAACAACGGTGGACTCTAAGGCTCCAGGGTGAAAAGTGTAGTCAATTTTGATGCCGTGAGCAAAGAGATAATGGTCGCCGTTGTGAATGGCGCTGAAGACATCGTTGACATATAACAGAAAGGGTAGGTGGCCCAGAACGTTGCTTTGGATTGCACTGCTGGTCACTGATGTAAGTTCAGATGTGAAGCTGTCTACTTGAACTGCCTGGCTTCTGGGTGGCAGATTTTGCGATAACCACGATAGAATATGATCAAGGATACCGTACCATGCATTTTTATTCAGAAACCTGAGGTGGGACACTTTTTCAAAAGCCTTTGTCATGTCAAAAACGATAACTATAACTGGCCTTCTGGTTCTCAGGGCTTTAGTGCTAGGGTTCGAACGGTCAGCCATGTAAACAGCAAACGAGTTTTTTTAAAGAAAGCATTGTTATTCGCTGGTAATATGTTCAAGTTTCAGAAATTAGGCCATAAGACCATCCTCAAACAATCGTTCCATATTTGTGATCAAAGCCTCAAAATGTCGGCCATATAGTTTCGGCGACTCACTGTCCAACGGAGCGATTCGAACACAAACTTCGTCTCGCACTAGCCTCTTGGACTGGTTTGTGATTAAATTCAGTAGAAAAGGTTCGACCCAAGTTGATGTTATCCTTACTGGGAACACAGCGAGGTACCCTCAAGAACTACACTTGCCTCGACATGCACGCCAACCACGATTGGGGCACACGAATTGAACAAGATATCAGGAAGAATGCGCAGTTTGCACAGGTAGACATCCAAACTGCAATGTTTTTGTCTATTTTGACTCTTCAGGTCTTCAATATATTCTTTCATTTGTGACTGCAAACGATAAATGATATCAGATGTGAAAATTAGCACACCCGATTCGGCCGCTAGTCGTTGTACATCTTTGTCCACTCGAAAGTTGAAGGCCAAACTCAGCCCATTATTGTTTTCGTTCAACCATGACGGAGGCTTTCATTATATTTTTTGTGGACTTTACCAATAGTTATACCTGAGTACGGAATGTATACCGATTTTAAATAGACCAGTAATGATTCCAACGAACCCAGTGGGTTTGCGACCACATACACACCAAGCGGAAAAACCGCAATGGCTTTGATTGCGGCCTTCAAACCTCGCGAAACTTGGTCCTTAAAATACAGCTCATCTCCGAGATCTGTGGCGACCTGTAATGAAATGCTGGCGACAGCTTTCTCCAAGTCTTTGGCAATTAAGTTCACACCTTTAGTACCTTGAATTTTATTTAGGTGCTGTTAAGAAACTTTTGCACGTAATTCTGCCATTGAAGTCGGCTGCAGCAAACCATGCACCTGAGTTGCAATCGGTCCTTCCCGACTGGCCAAAACAATTGTATCACTTTCTTTGATGAAGCCACTGACCACAATCACACTGATTGTAGTGCCCAAACCTTGCAGTTCATTTAACTCCATGACAAACTCATGCAACTTTTCCGAGAAAGCCAAACGCTTGCTCGGCTTGTTCTGCAAATCGAGGCAGAGGATAACAAGCAGGTCACCCATACCATCACTAGAATTTGCGGATGTATGAACCATGCTGATGCATGAATTTTGGTTTGAATTCCTGTAAAATAACTCCGCATTCAATTCCATGAGGTCAAATTCTTGGACAACACTATTGAAGTGGTCATCAAGGTCGTTTAAAGTCGTCTGATTTTGTGATCCATGCGTCGTTTTAATGTCAAGGTAGGGATTAGATTTCCGACCATAGAGAGGGTCAACCTTATTCAGTGCAACACTGAACGGCGTTTTTCTGGATCGCAAAATCCAGAAGGACTCTTTCGTCTGTTCTTCAATACCATGCATCAACTCGACGACCACTATAGCAAGATTGCAGAGAGAAGGACGCGCAAATTCCTAAAAGAATCCCGTCCGGGAGTATCAATTATTAGCAAACCCGGAACATGCAATTCTTCAGCCAAAATGTATGGGCACATCTTCGGTGCAGAGCAATTATTCTGACGGTGGATATTGGCAGCTCCGTTCTGTTATGATAAGCCTCCGGCTTCTCGATCCCGCACGTTAGTACTGCGCAGCTTGTCCAATATTTTCCCTGTGTCCACCTGACCCAGGACACAGATAACTCCGGCAAGCAGATATGTTTTTTTCCTCTTAGCCTCACACACTAAATGGTGTTACTGGATTCTTTTCTTTTCCGCCTCGATTGAACGTTCTTTTTCTTCTTCTGTTAAGGCAACGTCGGCATAACCAAGTGATTCCGCAGCCTCAGTCTTGGCTGACGACTGCAAAATCTCAGTATCTTTAGACAGCTTTTAGGAATCGGATGATTCTGATTCCACATTGTCCATAAGTCCGTTGGCTATTTCGTTCCAGTTTAGTCTTTGCCTTCGTCTTAAGACTCACTAGAAAACTGAGAACCGGTGGATACCTGCGAACATTCAGCATCCTGTTTGACCAGTGAACTGCGTTTTTTGAATTTGGTCTACTAAGGTTTTTAGAAACCGGTTCACCTTTCTCATCCGGCCAACTGATCCCGCGGGACTGAAGCGGCTCCAAAACCTTCCTCCTGACTTCTGTTTGTTTGTCCGAAAGTAACTTCCCCTCTTCCTTGAGGCGCTGTTTTCTTTCTATTTTTTTGCTTCCGTCGTTCTCGTTGTTCACGTCCCTTGGTGGCAATTTCTTCCGGACGATTCCGCTCTTCTTCCTATTGACGCTCCTCTTCTTCTTCTTGCCTTCTGAGTCTTTCCTCCCACTTGCGACTCCTGGCAGCCTCTTCCTTGATTCGTGCTAGTTGTTTTGATACTTTCTTCTCTTTAATTTCATCTTTCGTGGGCTTCACTCCTTTCTTTACAGTTTTTCCTCTTTTTTCTTCTGGATTTCGAAGGATCTTCTTCACCGGCCAGTGTAATTCCAGGCTCCTTCACATCGGCCAAAACCCCAGTCATTTTACCAACTCAAGCAGGAATGAACGAAATCACATCGACCGAACGGCACACCGCACACTGAAGGTCATGCGACAGTATAGAAGTGTGTCCTATTTGGTGATGATTTGCAGAGTCACGGCGTGCGATTTTTTGTCAGCGGGACTAATCACAGGGTATTTTAATTTGTCGGGAAGGCGCGGCGTCGAATAGATAAGTTAAAATCATTTGCAAACAAAATTGGGATATTGCTCTCATCTAGCAAGGACACGACCGGAGGTAGTAGATTAGCTTCAGATTTCTAGCCAATTTCAGCTTTTACCCACTGCTGGCATACATACTTCGGAAGAAATGCAATTGCGGAGTATTACTCTGTAGTCAGGAGAAATCTATATGGGATTCATGGATTGTCGTCATTTACCGGAGCAGGTGCAAAGAAATTACACAGTGCCTCTGCAATCTCCTGTGGATTGTTTACATAAATATCGTTTTGAATGATATATGGGACTTGAGTGGATGAAGACCTGGAAGGGTAGTTCAGCGTTTAGGCAGATTTCCTAGTTAAACATTTGCGTTGGGCTGGCGTAAAGCTATCTGCTCCCTCTTTTGATTCTGTGGTCCGGTACCGCTTCCAGCATTGTTTCTAGGAAAAGTGAAAATTCTCTGGTCTTGAGGAAGGCCCGTTGGAGTAGAGGCGAGCATACAGTTTAGTCGGTAACATCAATTTCTTCTGCGAAGCATGTTTAGAATTTGGGACGGGGCATTGGCATCACGATGGGTTTTCAGTGATTTCACAAAGCGCCTCAGAATTCCAGTTTTATTAATGGGGGATTGCGCTGTAAATAAATTCAGAGAATCATCGGAAGTGAAATCAAGATGAAGTGCTTTATGGAGGCTAGCAGTCAAAAATCTGTCCAGGCACACAGAAATACGGCAAGGAGGCGGTGGGGTTAAATTTGGCCTACCGGACTGGTAAGGAACATATGGAAATGGTGGATGTTGAAGAATTGAACATGGCGGGTAGCCGTTGGCTACTTTCAAGCGCTTAAGGAAAAAGAAAAATACAGATTTCATAATGGTGATTAGTAACTGTATTAATGAATATTGCAATACAAGAGGTTGCTATGAACATGGAGACAGTGGGTCCCGAGAACTTTGAGCTAACGGTCAGCAGGAAGGATTAGTCTTGTAGAGCGTAGGTAACTTTTGTTACCCATAGCTGAACGAGCGCTAACCAGCTGCAGCCTGAGTGGGTAGAGACCAATTTTACCAGGGGTTGATGGGACAATTTTGTGGCCGTTTTGAGGGTTATTGCTGGGGTAAAGCTTGTTCTTTGATGACTGGCGCGCGATAATGCCAAAAGGTTTTGCTAACATTTAATTATATGGCTGACTGCGCTAGCGTAAATACTCCGTTGTGGCCACCTAGGACAAAACTGGCCGGAGGACTGCATTCAGGTTCAAGAAGAGGCAAGTCCCAGGAAGGTAGGTTTCCGTAGTCGTGGACGCCATATTATAGCCACAACGGCGGGTGGGAACACACCTTGGAGGGACCGGGCAGATGGCGAAATTTGTTAAGGACAGTAGAGATTGCTGAATGAGTGCGGCTGTGGGCGAAGAACTTCCCAGAATGAGGATGGTGAGGCATGTGGTTGGATGAGATTTCATTGGCCTTGGGGCAGAAATTGTGCGGATTGGGTGGAATAGGGCCCGGCAAAACCAAAGGAGACGGCTGATGACTCAAAAGGTAAGGCAATTTTGTGGTCAATGGATTTGTGGGGGTGGAGCAAGCAGCAAGAAGATAGTAGCGTCTACCAATTTTGGTCCGGTGAATAAAATATTAGGGATACTGGCCAAAATTGACAGTCAGCTGCCCGGGGAGGTAAACTTTGCCTACCAAATTTGAGAAGGGGGTTCGGGTGGTGGATATCGGGTTGATGAGACGTGGCAGTTAGTTTCATGTCTGTGATCGGCTGGTGGCGAGGGTCGGGAAAATTTTCCTCAAGTATTCTGGCCCTGGATTGATGAATGTTGCTCTTTTGCGAGCAGCAAGTAGGGCCGTTTCCAGAGGCGGAGGCCATTTGGAGCATAGACGATCCCCAAGTGAACTGAATTTGAGTGGATTTTAAATGTCTTTGAGCAAATGCGAAGTAACTCCACTTCTTGAAATTTGAGCAGAGTTGAGCAAACCTACGAATGGAGACCAGATAAACCGTGTGACTATGGGGTTGAGAGATGGGCTGCCTACCTCTTTGGTCAGGTGCATATGGGAGCCATGCGGGGGGACATTTTCGTAAGTTGGGTGCGGGTCGCTGCTAGAGACACAGGATGGGAGACCACAGTACCGGCCAGACCAGGAGTGGTCTGCAATAGTAGATTATTTGCTGCGCTCCGTGCCGGTCATTTAATTTTTTGTGAGGCACTGTTTTACCAGTGTCACTAATTGTTTCACTGTTAAAGTCGGTGGGTTTAGCAGGGTCGCCCACGTGATAACGCAGGAAGTCTCCATTTCAGTTGTCACATCCGCTACTCTCAGAGGGGGGAAATTTGAGCGAATGTCTAGAGAGTGGATTGGAGGGCGAAGGCGGGCGGGAAGCATCTAACAAAACCTTTTGATTTATGTGCCGCTGGAGCCCTAATCTCTAACAAAGGCAACTTACCCAAGAGACTCCGAAGTAGACTTTTTGACTCCGCATTTGCGTTTGTCCTAGATGAAGTTTAAGAAATTCTAATTGCTTCTATTTAGATGAACGTTCTATCAGCAAAGACCTTAATATTATCAAGGGGAGCAATTTGGACAGTTGCTCGCGATCTGCTAATAAACCGTTTAGCTGCTGGCCCATCAAGAAGTTGAAAGAGCAAAGGGCAATGTTACCTTAGCGGTTTTTCCCCAGACTGATGCAGGAACATTTAAAATGGGACGTTACATCAATCTAGTATGCGGGGTTTAACCGTTTTCAATGTCAGGATGTCTAGAAAGTTGAAACCCTTGGCTCTTTTATCAGCAACTGCCCACTTGCGTGGTTCTCCGGCAAAAGATACCAAATAACGACCAGCTGCGCTGTGGTTTTCAGGACTGGAGTCACTTTCAACCTCGAGGACTTTGAGAAGCGCAGAAAATCGTAGCATAAAATCGTCCGATGATTAAAGGTGATTGCGGAGAGTGAAGGTCTTTGTTTCAAAGTTAGTGGCCTTTGCTGAACACGTCGATGAAGGCCAACAAACAGGGAGTAACCCCGTAGAGGACCTCATCGTTTGAAATACCGCATGGTGCAACTATACGCGAGGTCCGTTCCCCTGTGCTGACCTTGGAATGGGTGCCAGAAATTTTACATTTCAACTTGTCTACTATTTCCTTTATTATTGTAGTGAGGGCAATTTGCAACGTGAGGTAAAAGATAGAAAAAGTGGAGGGAGAGGGGATCCCATAGGCGGTGATTAACTTAAATTGCTATACGAAAGACAATATATGGATTAGGTAAAAATTTTCTGCACTCATCTTCGCGGTACAAATATTCTATTTTCCAGTTATATTCAAAAGTAGCAGCGATTAGGTTTAGAGGTATTTCAAAAACTGTGTAAAACCCAGGGCCTTAGGATGCAGGAAAATGCGAAGAATTTTTATTTCAAATTTCAGCACATTCAATTCTTATTTCGTAGATTTGGCGTCCATTCAGTTTCCTAAAAATGCCATCACATCTGAGAGAACCACTAACAATTGCCCAAGCAACAACCTTGAAAAGTTTGATTGTGCCGCGCTAAATTTCTCTATTCAGTAGTTACTCGTCATGGTAGGAATATATAAATTTACATAAGTCCAACTTCACTTTTCAGCATATTCCTTGAACGTTTGAATCTATTGGTCGCCCATCCAAGCATAATTCAATATTCGCCGATACATATAGTTACTCTTAAACAACAGAGTGCTGAAGAACCTGTATTAACCCCTCTGATTAAAGCTTCTTATTAACTTGAAACACTACCATCTGGCAAAAATACTATGGCTAAGGATTTTACCTCAACCAATGTTTGTTGTAAAATCTCGGTACCGTCGAAATTACGGGCGTTTGTTCTTGGTTCCATCTGGGTGGAGAAGAAAGAATTTTGATGCCCTGACCAGGAATAATGACATCCTAAAAGTGATATTCGCCTACACAGCCTCCGATGCAGCAACACGGGAAACGCAACAATTCCCAGCCGGTGACCATATTATCATTGGTGGCAACGTCTTTCTTGGGCCCTCAACCTTCCCTGCTTAACGTACAAGACCAATGCTCTCAGCTAAATTGGGGGCTGCTACCACTTGTTCGGAGCGTGGCCCGGAGTGAGCTTGCGTTTTTGGCAAATTCCTGGTCAACAGTGAGCCTCTTTCATTTGAAGCTGACCGAGTTCCTCTCAGGCTTTCACTTTTCCCCAAGTATCCGTCAGCAAGGAGGGGAAAACATTGGTCAACGGTCAAAGTAGTTAGCCCAGCAAGGGCTCTGCAAACTTTTAGAACACTGTTTCAAAATAGTTATCTTAAACCACACTTTCTACTTCCTTGAGAGTTCTATGAAACTTCAAATACGCAAGGAGAAGTGTAAAGCCCTGAAACCTTTAAACAACGTCAACAACTTTCTAAAACCTGTAGTATTGGTAATACCACCGTTTCATCATCCGTTTTATATAAAGCGACTTCCAGTAATGCCCATCCAACCTACCTTTCGGCTGATGGTAAAAGTATAATCATATTGCGGCTTCTTCCATGAACCTATCCAATTTTATAGTGCCATCTGGCCTCACAGAAACTATCGATACTTTCATAGACACAGTATCTTTTAACACTGCAATTATCTACGAACATTTGCCTTTCTGAAAACCATCCGAACTTCCAGGCTCAGAGGGACTTTTTTCCTCAGCCATTCTATGTGGCGGCAAGGACTTAGCAATGCTGCCCCTCGGGCTTTTACAGTCCCCATGAAATGAAATTTGGGAGAGATCAACTAAATTTCAAGTGCATAAGCGGAAGTGTTCTTTACATGTGGTATCTGATTTCGGGCCAAACAAATGCGTGCTCATTATAACCAGAATGTTACAGAGGATTGATAATGTTTCCACAATAAATTATCTTGTTGCCCACAACCTTCTGAGTACCACGAGAAATTAAGACATCTTAGATTATCTCATCAGCCTGACTGACCCTGGTGATGCGCTTATTGTTGTTTGTTTTAAAATGGCCAATGCTTTATACCGTGTTCCACATCCGCAATTGCCTCGTTGCTAACTTGCACTTCTTTCCGCACCGGGGCCCCATTATCATTCTGGCTCTTTTCATCTATCCTATTGGGCACAACCAACTGTCGTTGATGTACTCATGCTTAATTCAATACTTTTAATCATCGGAGTGATAAAGTGCAGTATCATTGGATACCTGCTGTTCCTTATGCTTATTAATCACGTATTAAACCGTAACGTCAACAATGCCACTTTTCTCTCAGGTGGCGATAAAGAAATCCTTGAAGCCTGCCAAACTTGGCAGCACCAATGGCCGGATTTCCTCTGAACTGGCTGACATGGATAGATGGCTTGCTAATTCTTTTATGAATTCTTCCCATAGGGATGTGAATTCAGAGCTTGTGAACTGGAACCACCCAACAGCTCACAAGTAGCCATTTGACCTGATATTTCTGGCTCGTCCTTAAAAACTGCTGCGGACTGTACGTCTCAGAGCATTCCTTCGTCCTATTAATCGATGCCACACAGTGCTCTTTTCTGGTTTCTGGCTCACTCCGCTCTGAAAACGACCTTTTGTCTACCTACGGGAATTATTTTCGGCCTCTTCCACAATACCGCTTCTTAACGCACCTCAGCATGTTAAAACATAACAGAGCATATCTTGGGAGAGTACAATCGCAATTCACCAGGCTTTTGTTTGGCTGGTCGGTAGATCTTAGTTACAAACAAAGCTGTATGGCTCTCAAGTGTTACCTATTCTGGCCCTGCAAAAGAAAACTTAATTTACTCGTCCTTTCACAATCTCATCCGGAAGCTACCTTTCTTTGACCACCCCTCTGCTTTTGATTTAATTCAGTCCATCCCCTCTTATACTGATCAGTCACCATTAGGATCAGCGCAGCGAGGTTTGCCTCAGTTTACTACCATTCCGCACTGTTTCTTCTAGGCTATGGAACACTTTCACTTAATTTCTCTCTTCAGGCCAGTGGCCAATTCAAGGCTTTAGTAGACGGTTACTTTACCGTTAACCGGGTTCTGTAAATAACGCGTTTACCCGTCGCGGAACATGAAGCCTACGAATAGGGTCCACAGTAAAATATAAATGACGTCCCCACCTGCTTATGCAAGGATTGCTATTTTCCAAATTCACTACTCTGAAAGAGCCTATCAGAGACTAAACGCAATACCAGTAATGAAGGTGATCATTGTTTGCATTTCCACCTGCACACTGAGGCTTGGGATCAGTAGTTGAACCGCTATTTTTTTCATGCCTCACAAACGCCGATTTCCATCCACCTAGGTCCAATTCCATTCCAATCCCGAGTTCGCCGGAACAAAAACATCAAGGCACTCTATAGTTTAGAGTGCTCTGGTTTACCACCTGCTCTGTCTTCGCCTTTTTCAAAACAAATTTTATCGTGGTTTGCGGCTCATCCGGGGCTAGGAAAACCAAAATGGAATTTTTCGTTTTCTGAATGAAGGCGTTTTGCTGAAGCATTCAATAATTGTTTACACGGTTCATTTAAGTTTACTTTTAGAATATAGGGTCGTGCTGCATTACAGTATGGTCCAGCGAGGTGGGGTTATTGTAGGGATTTTACCGGTTTCTTTTCCTATACAACTGATTGCCTCGGGAAACACTGCGTCAAGTTTAAATGGAAACCATTCAGGTTCCAACTTCTGAATATTAATTTGAACTATTTCTCAATCATTTCCAACCACGGATACACATCAGTCTTCGGGTTGCGCGCATGAATTTGATCTGGATCTCCGAGAGTCGCTATGTTTGTAACATTCTTTGACACAAATGAACGGTTGTATCCGTTCAATGCGGCGCTTCTCCTTCATGCCCGGTCTCTCTGTATTACGTTTACCTTTGCAGTTGATTCCCGTAAAACAGAAACAGAATGGCTTAGGTCTCCAACTAGACATCGCCTTTGGAAATTTACTTCCATTTTCACTTGACTGCCCACGTTCTTGAACTTCGTAAACTTACCGCTGGTCAAATGTTGCTTTTTAAATTGATTTTACGCAATCTTTGCACAAGTGAATCTTCTCACTTCACGTTCCTTACATCCCTGAACCCTTCCCACGAATTCTATATTGCTCGTCACGATAATCAACTGACTGGTCAGAGTCGCCATGTCACCGTCTGTTTACGCACTAAATTCCCTTATGCTTAGTAAAGCAAAACTGGTGAGACGGATGAGCGATGGATGGATTCGTGCCTACATACACATGCCCTACATCACTGGCAACAAGTGAGTGGCCATCTGCGATTTCGACCTCCACAGACCGGGGTAGCAAAGCCCTATGACATTAGCAGATACGCCACAGCTTTTGAAAGTGGAGAAAACATATCGCCACCTGGGAATACTGAAAACTGCTAATAGGCGAACAGTGATGGTCATGGTATGGAGATATGGAATGTTCTTATGTAGGCTTATGCAAAAGGGATTGAGAAGGATCTACCGAGATCCGTTAGATCTACGAGAAATTATGTAATCAGGCTGTAAGGAAAATGAGCCATCGTAAGAAATTGGTGTTTGGAAGCCAAAGAGAGACGTTAATTTCCCAGGCATGCGAACTAAAATGAAACAGGCCACTAGCTGATGATTCTGATGTTTCTTCAAAATTCAAATAAAAATTTCTCGGTAAACGAAATTTTTATTGAAAAGCGTTTTGGCCTTCATATTTTTATCCTCGGACAACATGGAAACCAGGTCGTTCTGAGGGGGTTGGAATTCGACCTTCTGCAGGCACAGCTATCAAAATAATTCGATCAGTTTGCAAGGCCCAATTAATATCTTTGTTCTTGGACGAACATTCTCAACTTTGGCAAGCAGACACTATAACGCCAAGTTTTCACCATTAATCGGTTGACCAAAAATCTGGCGAGGTAAGTTATAAGGCCAAACTTGGCCATCTTTAATTCGCTGCAGTTGCTTATCATCCTTTTTGACCTGGGCCTGAGAGGGGGAAAACCTAAACTGACCCCATCTGGTCGATACGTTATTGTTTCTTTCGCTGGTTATTGAGCAAAACACCAGCGCACAGAACTATGCGTTGGTGAACTCTCCCAAATCATCGGGGTCTCAAATTCCCCTCCACATACACCTCTCGTATGCCTGACGAAGTCATGTATCCAAGCTTTAACTCTTCTACAATTGTACACTTTGGAGCTTATCAAACAAAACAGCTGTTGCCGTCAAAGTGACTTCTCATAACCCAGATTTTTGCGCTAATTTTCATTTGCTGGCAATATGCCCACAGCAGCTCGTATGTCGTAAATTCAAGACAGCTCACTGTTAGCAACAGCACCTCCGGACATAGCTGGATTCGCTCACTGAAGTCAGTGGACCCGGATGGAAATCGCCAAATCAAAAGTGCTCATGACAAACCTCACAAACCCCATAAAATTACGCCATCTTACAATTACTGTCTATTCCAGCCATCTCCACTTCCGACAACCAAAGGCGCCCTCAACATTCGTCTCCTCGTGCTTCTAGTGCCTCATATGTGCCATTATCAATAAAATATTACCAAGCGTGCATCATTCGTCATCTTTTCAGTCCTCGTCCCCTTGCTGGCGGGCGTATATTTCTTTTAACGCCACTCTCATTTTACATCATGCACGCTGCATGTGTTGAGGAACCCACTAAGAAATAAAACGTTATTTATACTCTAGTACTTAATGGTTCACCTTCCGGTGTCCGTAATCAGCTGATTCCGGATAATGGTTGGTTGCGATCTTCCGAATCATCAAAAATACGGCGAACAATTCGCATTAGAAAAATACTTTTGAGGACGGTGATCGAGTCGCACTACAAGAATGGTGATTGATCCTCATGTGAAAGCCACAGAAAAATTAGTTCAGTAAACATTGCATTCGAGCTGCTGGCGCACATTGTCCTCCTTAGACTATCCAGTACTTGAGAAATGTGTGTGCCAGAATCAAGCTGGTTTCCCTGCTCTACTCTGGTTCATTGGCCAAACTGTCACTTCGTGACAGATCATGCAACACGTGCCATTTACATAAACTCATGATTTCTCTCTTCTGTCATTCAAAGGCGGGATTTGACTTAGTCCACCGCGCTGTTCTTTGACCTTGATTCCCAATAAAGGGCATCCCAGAAAAGCTCATTTCAGGCATCCAATCTTTGCACGCCAACCACATATCCCGAGCTCCACGTTGCAGCGATTTTACCCAAATTTACCAAAGGAGCGATGTTCCCAAGGGTTGCCTTCTCTCGTTTTCGCCCTTTAACTTTATAATTGAGATGATCTAGAGGGAAGCCCTATCCTTATGTGAGAATAATGATATTTGTATTCGCTCAGGCATGAATCTGTCTGTAATTTCAAGACGACGTTTTCCTACTAATTCAGTATTAGGGTAAGTTGCGGGCATTTCACTATTTTCTGAACGATAATGAGGGCATGTCTGGTATGCCGTATGCGTGCCAGAAGTGTAAATAACTATTACAAGACTGAATTTTTTCAAATCCGAGACTTATTCTTGCAGGGGTGCAACCAAATATGATGTATGGATTTATTTGCTGGAGGTGTTTTATTACACCGGGCCGTCGTATGAAAGATAGTGCGCCTCCATGCAAACGGAATGTCGGAATAGCGCTTGCTAATTTGGAGCATTTATGGTATCAACATGACATCCGGTTATCGATCAGAGTTTGAGTGCACACACCGCAGTGAGGCTGGCATTGAACTGCAGCTTCGATAAACGCCCTCTAGGAGCAGATGTGCGAGAACCTTCCGTGTTTGAGCACCGTTTTCTTCATGTGGTGGTAAAATTTCGTGAATAAATTATCGGTTGATCATGAGTTCCACAAGGGCCTATGGTCTAGTGTTTCGAACAGCCGCTAAGGCAAAATACACTCAGGTGGTTCGGAGATGTTTTGGCCATACTCATCGAACGCTAGCTTCATTAAAAGCCGTTTCTTGGAGAAGGTTATAGCCGGGGAATGGTTTAGGGCAACTAGTCGACCACAATGATCGAAAGTATTCAATTCTTACCCAGCGAATTTAGCAGCGTAGATGCAGTTAGGCTACAGGTTTGGGGTCCATGCGATCCTCCAAAGCGATGGTTGGAGATAATAGGTGGTGTGGCTTAGTGTCTTAACCAGTGGCGTTTTCCCATTTAAAACTTCTTTAGTTTTCTGCAGTCCGTTATTTTGAAGTCGAACTACCACTATTCTTCGTTATTCTCTTTTAGCAGATGATCCAGCGGTTCGCCAACCAAACAAATCCTGTCGGCACAAGATTAATGGTTGTCTAAACTGAAGCTGGAACTGACCCCGCCTGTCGAAACCACTTAGTTTATTTATTGTAGCAGTCACTGAACCAGGTGGGCGCAAGTCGGTGACACATGGACTTCAACAGGGCAGTCTGTTCAGTCAGACACCGCTTACAGATGTTAATGGTGGCGGCTTCCCGGGTATCCGGACGACTGCATCGTTGGACAATATTTTCTGGATGAAAGGACCTTGGGCATTAGTATGGTCAGTGTAAACTGCACGACTGAAGTGTTCAGTGCAGACGCTGGCGGATCTGACCTTAGGCCCCTGCAGTTTCCGCTTTACATAATATACATTGGTATATGTTTCTCGAATACTTCGAGAGGCATGCTTGGGTACATGATCAAATGTTAAATGGGCACTACCGGCTGCTTGAAAGAAGCAAGTGAACATATGGACACAAAATAGGAGAAATGACAAGGAACAAGGGTCAAGAAAATAATAATATTGCTGTCGTACTTCAGTTTCGCAGATGATGTGAAATTATTAGGAGATGGGGACAGAAAAACGTAGGGAGTGATCAAAATGAATGAAAAATTAGGCGGTAAAATGGGGCATGAAAACCAGTGAAAGTAAATGCCACCTGCTCATCTTAGTTGGCGCTCGACGCGGGCCGTCATGAAATCCAAGATTAATACACCTCACTCAACAATAGCATTTAGTGTATGCAACATTTAATTACGATGGTGGCCCAGGATATCCAGCACATTACTCCGCTGCTTCACGATGAACGTGGGGGTAGAAAATTTCTCAGCAAATAAGTGGAAGAATCTATTCTTGCGTTACCATTTAGCATTCTTTTAAGCTGCGGTCCTTCTGACGGCTAGGAGCGTTAACGAAACAAATATCAAACAAAATATCCATTACTGGTTTTATCCTTTAGTGCTGCAATAGCTAGTAAGTGTTGATTTGAAAGCTGTACAAATCTAAAAAATTCCGATGACATTCTGGTTTCGGGCAGAGGTACATCATCGATCGTTCAAGTTATGGTATTGTTTGGTAATGAATAAAGCTCTCAGTAACCTTTCAAATGCCGACTCCCCCGGAACCAGTGACGTTCGGTCGAGAATTTTGATGTCTCTAAAGCATAACCTCCCTAGTTCATTTCAAAAAGCCAAGTCATCTCTCGGAAGTATCTCCTGCAGTGGCATGCCCTAGGCATCTAAAAGACCGGTAAAAAGTGAATCTTTTGTCATTATTTGACTAAAACAAGCTAATAGAAACTGCAAATAGAGAGGACAGCTGGGAACTGTCCTTACCCACTATTATCCGAATAACGGTGTATCAAAACAATTATTAAACGAGCCTTGATTTATGCATGAATTATCGTGATTAAGCATAAGACGGCAACATCAAAAATATATAAACGACCATCAAATCTTAATTATAAAGAGGGATACTGGCACGGCGGGCAGAGCTCAACAGTACAACCCAACTCATCTGGAGCAGAAAATGAAATGTCACCAAGGAGCACAAGATAAATCATTAAAACATGTTTCACCTGGCTCCTCTAAAAATAGTGAACGTAACTAACTTGGCGCATAAAACAAGCTAGCTGATTGTGGGGAAATTTTTCTCGATTTCCACCTCGATTCCCTAGGTGGCGTGTCTTAACGGTATCCCCAAGCTTTGGGTTTTGTGCTGCTTTGGGACAGGATCCAGGAGTCATGGCTGTTGGCTTGGTCTAGACGTCTTACTTACCCTGGGGTCTTGAGCTGGGCCCTTATGCTACAGCCATCCCATGGACACCATCCCCACTGCACAGCTCCTTGTATCCCATCAAATTCTTGAACAACTAAAATCCCGAACTATTAGCAGAGCATTTGCTCTTGCAACCAGCGCCCCAGCACCTTAGTCAATTGCCGATCAACCCCTGTAGGACACCAGGACATTTATAGGCGTAGAGCGGCCACCCACTCGATTGGCACCCTGATATGGACCAAACATATCTGTATGTTAATGGAGCAAAGTTTAAAATCTAATATAAGGTATAACAGTTTTATCTTATAAGTAGAAGTGTGTCGCCCCTCCCCAGCATGACACTCCACCCGCGAGCCTGTAAAGAATATACTGGTTTGCTATAACGTGCGTAATTTAACTGTTTCAGAAAGTCACGTCTCCGCGACCTCAACCTTTATGGCACAACGCTCCCCGGACCTGGAAAGCGTTTCCATGTACTGATGCATGCGTCGGTGCAAAGACTCATCGTATTAGCTTCCTTACCCAAGTTTGCCCGATACCCAAAACCACAATAGATCTCGGGCATAACATCCGAGGCGCCACCTCTATTTTGCCATTTCGTTTGCAAGTGTAGAGATGATTGTTTGGCGGGCTTACTTCCTTTTTCACCCCTTTGGCCACCGCTCTGCTTCTGCTGATGCACAGGACCGCGGTTTCTTATGTTTCTTGGCCATATAAGCTCTTCACTGAGCTATCGGGGCCGTCAGCCCCTGCCGCTTTTCGTGAGCCCAGTTATCTAAACTTAGCACCCGAGCGAAACATTTCAGTGCCCCTTCACGTATACCCTCATTTAGTTCTATCTTTCGGTCCCCTGTTTTTTGTCTCTTCGCCAGTGAAGCTCTGCGCAGCGGGCTGTTTCAGATGCGCCACTGGAAACTTCCAAGCGTGCTCTAGTATTAAGCTGGAGTACAGTATTCCTGGATGTGGGAGGAAGTGCTCGAAGTGGGATCAGTGAGTGAATTCAGGAGAGGTAAAAAGTGCGCATAGTTATTTGGGCTTGGGGAAGACAGCGTGTGAGTTGTATGCCTGAGAAGGAAGGCTGAAGGGAATAGATTTCATCAATTTTCCTCAGAAGATGATTGGCATGACAGGCTGATGTTACACAAGATTCTCGCTTCCACCAAGGGGACCTGAGGAGGGCTTCTACCATGCTGTTGTTGAAGCATTGTCTAATCCAAGTTGCCTTCGACACCGCGACACCAGTTGTGGTATTTTCGGGTGACGATAGATCCAAGTGTGGTCGCAGTGATGAGAATGAACTCCGACCCCACGGTAATAAGGGCAGGAAGGAAGACGCCACGACCAACACAAACAGAGCTGTATTACCGAAAATCTTATGTACAATTGGGCATGCATTTAGTAAAACATTGTAATGTGTGGTTATTTACACTCCTCACATAGACGAATATATATGGACATGCATGCAATATCATAATACTGCTATAAAGATTTTGCCGTTCGGAAATCAAAGAGATCAGAATCCCATGCAAAGTCGGAAGCCTGGGAAATCTGCCGGCAATACAACGATCTGGACGGTCGTTTGACCCTTGCGTTCACATTTTTCTAGTGCGAACTGGTCTGTACTGAACTGCGAGGGCACACAGCGGACCTTGCCTTCGGTCTTTGCATGCGGTCGGCGAGTGTGGCTCTCTACCCAAATTTGTTGTTAGTTCTGTGCCACTGTTTCGAATAAATAGATGGAGTTAGCGGTAAATATAGAAGTATCTACTTGCTGATAACGGCGGAAGATGTACGTAGACAACTGGAGGACTTGAACAAAAAAGTCTGCTGGGCCAGGTGATATTCACTCAGCCATCCTCAAGCAATTGCCCGGTATAATCGCTAGCCCGGTGTGCAAGCTGTCCCAAGCCAGCATGGAACAAGGCGAAATACCAAAGGACTGGAGCTCTGCAGCGCTTGTAGCTATAAGTAGAGGAGGTTCGAGTTTCGTCATAAAAACTTCAGGCCATTTAGCTTCGCTAACATTCTGTGCAGGGTGATGGAGAGGTTAATCCACGACCATATTTCCCAATTACTATAGGTATAGCTATAGCCAAGTACCCCATATGCTACCCAGCTCAGCATGGCTTCATGAAAATAGGTCTTGTTTCACTAATCCGTCGAATTAAGTCATTCGATGTTTGGATGAGGGTAATCAGGATGATGTATGTTATCTTGACTTCAGCAACGACTTTAATTCAGTGAATCAGAACCCACTTCTCAGTAAGTTGGAATTATTCTGGTATTCGGGGTCAGGTATACCAGTTGGTGAAGGTGTTTCTTATCAGGAACGCATTATACGTCAGGATTGGGGACAGTTGCTCAGCCAAGCTTGAAGTCACGAGTGACGTTCTGCAAGGGTCAGTGTTAGGGCCACTCCGGTTTCTTTTTTATCAATGGTCTAGCTTCGGCCTAAACTCACCCAGATTTATCTTCGCCGACGATGTCAAGATCGTAGGGTTTTCGGGGAGAGATCTCAACGGTGATACAAGGGTTCTTCATTGGGTTGACAAGTGGGAATTGCTCCTAAACGAGAGCAAAAGTCAATTGTTTTGACGACGCACCAAAGGCTCCATAGTTCCAGGTGACCAGGGACTGTTTACCGCATGCGCCGTTATCAAGTTGAAGGACCTAGGGCTAGTCATGTCAGACTTTAAGTGGACAAACCAGTGTGCTGCGGCAGCGAAAAAGGCCAGAGATAAACTAATTAGGCAATTCAGCTTTTTCATGCAGCAAGCCGATGTTCATACCCTTGTACAAGGTCATAGTAAGACCTCACTTGAAATACTCCGCAACCCTGGTCTACCTTTTCCAAAAACTATACCGCTTGCCTTGAACAGGTGCAGCGTTTAGACGCAAGAATAGTTGAGAGGCAGGGTTGAAAGTCATACAATCAAAAATTCTGTTGTTTTGATTTCTTGAACAGAAGGAGACACCGAGGTGACTTGATGAAAACATTTAAGATTGTAGCTGGCTTATCAGGTCTTAGCCCAGACGGCTTTTTTCAACAAGAGAAAAAGCGTACAAAATCACGATCTAGACTGTTGGTTAGGCCACACTTCTTTAGTAACAGGGTCGTAAATATATGCAGCCGACAGACTGGGGGCTTGGTAACCATGGTTTTAAGCGGGCCTTGAATCGAAACTGAGATGTACGGTGTCCCGAGGTACGGTATTAAGGGGCAGGGTATATTCTTGAGTTAAACTGTGACTTAGTATCTCCCGCCGTCAGGGTGTGGGGTATTCTGTTTTGTTCCTTTTACCGAAACCTATTGAACTGAACCCGGAAGGGGTGCACGCCCAACCAGAGTGCGTACCGTGGAAAGGATTCTAGGCACGCGAATTGTGCGGGCCAAAACTTGTCCTGTAAAAAATTGATCTGAACGGTAAACATGGGACATTTGGGAGTAAAGCTAGCTGCGAAACACCTCCAGTGGGAGACCGTTTTCGTAGTAATCCACGCTAATCTTTTGCTCTGCGATTTCAGGTAACTCAGAAATGCAATCTGAAAACTTTGATTTCTGATACTTTGCAAAATTCTTTCGGCACTCAAGTATGTTCGGACGGATGACCGACTACTTGGTGTGGACATGCGATCGGCAGGGGCCACTGGGACGACTAACTTTCGTTCCTCTCTGTTGCAACACACTGGGATCTGACGAGCATCAAATGCAAGAAACTGGACTGCGCACCTAGCTAAAGCTGAACCTCCTGGAAACTAATCTGATCTGACCTAATGAGGATTCACAACGATAATTTGAACTCGAGAAGACTTAGTTGCCTAGTACGAATAATATTCGTTGGCTCATCTTTGTGACTAAGAAACCTTCCCAGATTTTGACCGTGTTCTTTAGCCATGGCTTCACAGGCAACCAGACTGTCTACGCAGGCAAATATGTATGGCTGTTTACAATACGATCGATAGCGCGTTGAAAATGCGCTGTTCCGCTTGTCGCCTCAAATGGAGTACGACAAAACTGGTATAATTTCATGCCGGCCTAAAATGCGACGTAATACCTCTTTTTATTGGTGTCTGATGGTACGTGCTCTTCAAATCTGGAGTGCTGTGCACTTAATAGGGCGTGATTCTGTCGATTACTTCATCTGTATGCGAGATTGAGCAAGCCTCTGAATATTTAGGGCGATTTGTCGTTTGATTGTACACGATTACTAATTATTTGTGGCGTTAAGTCTTAACAACAGGTACCTAGGGTTCCCGAGGTGACTTTGGTAGGTCGATAGCACCGGATTATAATAATGCTTCTACCTCAGGCTTTATAATCATGGCATCTTGCGGAGACTATCGCCGCGACTTAATAGCGATTGATTTGCAATCAAAAGAAAGGGGATTATGCTTTAGTTTTGGCCGCGGGTGGTCCGCCGAAAAAGAACGGTAGCTGGGGACCAGAATAGGGCATTTCGCCGCTTTCATGTAACCTCCGAAAGTTACACAAATGCAGAATCCGTACATCAGATAAAACACTAAGTGTGATGTTCGTAAGGGATGTTTCTGAGTAGTATGGACGCAAGTAGGACTTGATAAGGTGATGATTTCCATGGTGGTCTTTTGCTGTGATGCAGCAGCATACCACCTATACCATTCGACGACTCCTGGAAATGTGGCTCTCCGAACTTGCTGTATCTGTTAGTTTGTGTAATGTAACTCCGTTGACAGGGATAAGAAATGCGGTTCTTGAGAGGCAGTTTGGTATGGGCTGCAACGGTGACCGACCAGATAATGAAGTCCGTGGGTGAAGTAGCTCTAGAACTTCGGCAAACTCGTTGAAAAATACCCCGTTGCTCCGCAATCTTTGCATAGATTTTTCTTCGCAGGACACTTCTAGGTTGTCGGCTCAAGCTGCAGAAATAACAGGAAAAGCTATCCACCGCCAATTCTGGTGCTGGTTGCATGAATCTACTGACGTATCGGAAACGGGTGGTTGTTCCTGGATAGGGAACAAGACTTGGACGCAGTCGAGAATTACGGCTTACGTGATTCTGTGCAAGCTCCAGTTTTCTGGCTAAATCGGGTGGATATGCGGTTAAATTTCTTTTGTTCTAGTAATCTTGATCGGATCTGGTTAGACCTCAACTCAGGTATAAATGAATCACGTAAATTCCTCATCATGGGGAGAGATTTCAAATTCTGGAGGAACTGGTCGGTAATCTGTTTCTGTCCTTTCCTGGCGTTAGATGACACTTGCGGTGCAAGTTATATTTTGCGGCTTACCGTAACGTTTCTGAAGATTTGCGATGGGAAAGTTGTATTTGCTGCAAACAGTGATGTGTTTGAAGACTGGCGGCATGATGTAGTTCGTGGCTATTTTATCAACATTCTGAGGCTCGATGGAGATAAGGAATTAGTTGAACGTTCTCTTCCTGTGGGTCCGCGTAGTCCAGGGAGAGAGAATTTACGTCTGAGTGGTCTGTAATGATCGTTAACAGTGAGGTCACCTCTTATTTAGCCTGGAACTTGCCGTAGACAGGCAAGCGTTATGCTGTGTGATATGCAAGGGGGAATGCAATATGCAGAACCACTCTAACGAAGAGTACTCAGTTGCCACTTAGCTCACATTTTCTAAAGTCTCTTCAACGTGCACATTCTCCTGCAGGTTAGTCGACAGACGTTTAACATTTTCAGTGGATTCATCAGTTGTTGCTGTCTACTCTGTCAGTGAGACGCGAGTTCGGCATTCGAGTAGTGTACTTCAACTAATTGCGCCTAATAGCTCATCAGGGTGTTTCCTGCGCATCTCAGAAAACGAAGCAACTCGTGCTGCAGACCAACGTGTTGTAAGACTAGTCTCGAGTAAGAAGGCTGGAGCAACCCTTTTAGATTGGATCTTGGTTAGTAGTCATTTGCGCGCCTTAAGGCTGCGAGATCAGTCAGTGCTCCTTGTTTTTCGTCTTGACATACGCTCCAACAGACTGCAGCGCTGACATGCAAAAGGACGAATTTTATGACGAGCTCGTCACCGTTGCTCGCGGGAGTAGAGGCTCCAACATAGTAACGGTAGCAAGTGACTTTAATTTATAAGTTGGAAAACTTAGTGGATCGGGAGCTTGTCCAGGTGGGTGCTGCGCCTTGCCTGCCCAGCGGGGACAGGCCCCTCCAATTTTGTGTGGACAATTTATTTCCAACTAGTACGGATTTCCGACGCAGCTCGCGTCGCACAGCAACGTGACATTCTGACTCGACAAGTAGTCTGTGTCAGATCAATCATATAGCAGCAAGCTACCGTTGATATGGTTCTGTCCAGAACTGTAGATGGTGCTGAACAACGCACGTCGAATCGGACCATACTTTAGTTGTAATGCGGTTTTGATTGCTGCTCAACGGTCATCGACGCACATTACAAACCCGGTTGGCCGTCGAACGTCTATCTGCTTCGGCTGTTTACACCATGAATGGGCTCTCCATTTCTATTACACAGGATTTCACCAACCGAAGTCCGCCGCTCACCGGTGTCGCATATGAACGTAAACCGTATTTGACTGTTACCGAAAATAACTGCTAATTCTATTTCTTCGACCCACCAGTTTTCACTGCTCTTATTGAAGTTTATCGTCAACTGACCCTTCAGCTATCGATGCGTCTTATTCACCTTCTTGCAGCTAGGGAGCTGGTGCTTCTTTCCAGTACTGTAGGAATCCAGTGTAGTTGATAAACGGTAGATCTAGGATCAGTAGTCAGTCCGACAAGGTAAGATCTCTCTTTTGAACCAAAAGATTATTCTTCGATACATCGTCGCCGTCACAGTTCACTGTTAAACAAGCCTCACTGACTGCTGCTTTTTTCACCCTGTTACGCGTTACAATAGTGCATTGTGGATGGCAAGTGGACCTACAGGGGCGGGAAAGGAAAAGAATACCGTAGTAGTCAACAAAGGGAACAGTCCAAATGTATAAGCGCACTTTTTCAGTAATTCTGACTCGTCAGAAAATGACATGATTACCAATGCCATGGTCTTCAGCGTCTGCAGCCAACTGGTTGGTAGGTCTTTCGGAGCCGCAACCACGAAAATGTGAGGCACTTAAGTTACCTAAGTTTGCTGTGCCTTTTTCCCTATTCGCAGTGCCACGTCATCCTTTATCCCCCAGGTGGCTATTTCCATTTGGTGGGAGCAACGGAAAATGAGGTGTGGCTTGGTAAATAAGCGTTCGCCATACCCGAAACGTAATCCAGCTAATGAAGTCTATTAAAATTGGTACGTCGTGGTAGAATATCCTCTGACCCGATCCCTAATACTGGATATAACCTGCACCTTAATTAGGCGGTCACTCCATCCAGTCCTAGCCATACTGCGCAAGCACCGATGGTCGAGCAATTCTAGGAAACCAACATCCTCAGCGTGCTTAATCTAGGTCACACAGCTTTCCCCCATTTGCCAATTCGGCGGTTACATCCTGAAGACCTCCTGAAGTATCTTCCATTACCTCGACCATGACAAAGTTAGACAAGGATGGACAGGTGGGACACCTTTGTCTAACACCGGTAATCGTTTCCAATGAACTTGATAGTTCACCTTATACGCTTCCGTAACCACAAGTATGCGAGTACAATGCTGGGAGGTCAATTAGCAGTGTTGGCATACCTGTCCGATGGAGGGCGCTGAATAGCACTTGTAACATCCAGTTTAGTTGAAAATTCCTTTCCCTTCTTTTCCTTCCTCCCTCTCTCGATACCCAACTCTTCCCGCCCAACTTGCTCGTAATGGCACTGATTTTGGTCGCTGTTTATTTTCAGCTCGATGTATTACCCTTCGTTGTTTCGTCCCTGTGCTCTTTATTTGAGATTATTTTACGGACATTTGGTGCAGTCACGGGTCACTTTCGCTCCAGGCGGATTATACTGTCTTTCAGCTCTGAAACATATCCGACGAAGTTGGTGCCGTTGTTGCTGTATATCTCTCGGTGCCCCTCGTCTATCCACAAACCTCATCAGAGCCATGATAAAGGAATCACTGTCCTGCTTGAAGGCGACCCCCAGGTGAACCGCTTCCGGCCGCTACGAACTAGGACACGGCCAAAGTAACCCGCTCCTACGGAGAAGAAACTCCACAATTCCTGCTCCGACCGATACAAGAGCGGCGGAGCCATCAGCTGCTGACCGATGGAGGCGTTCATCCTGCGGTATATTGCACATCTTCCTATTACTCTTCTCACGGCATTGTTAACATTCACGATCCAGTACTACTCTTTCACCGCTGCTTGGACTTGCAAAGTGCCCACGTGACCTTCCTTACTTTGGTAATAAGCAATTATCAAGTCCGTTATTGGGTGACGATTGGGCATGATTACCTGGTGCTTAAAACTAGCTGGGTAACTCGCATGCGCAAGTCGACCCCCGACGCACAGCAGGTCGTCAATAACCACTGGACATAACTTCCGCAATGAATTGATAAAAATCTGAAGTGGACTACTCACATTTCTATCTGCGTAAAAACTCTCCGCCGGTTGTCATTTCAAATCAGGAAGCTTCGGCACTACAAGGTGATACAAAGCACCATTTTCCGATTTGTATACCGATGTTTTTCCAATCCTTCTTTACTGTTCTCAAGTTTTGTATCCAGGTTTACTTAAAAAAGACTTTAAAATTCTTCGCCGGGGACTATCAATTATTAGCCGTGTCCTTCGTACCACTAACTGAATTGTCCCTTAATCTATGTGATCAACACTTATCAGCATGTGAGAACTTCGCTCACAAAATTCTCTCTGATCCCACGCATTCTCTGCACAACGCTCTTTCAAAGTGTCGCTCTCATATTTCTACACTATCCTTCTAGAATCAATATCTATAGGAACTCCACTGTCCCATATTTAGCACGGACTTTGACAAACCGTAACCGGGTTTCAGCCGAATTCCTGAGCAACCTGTCATAATGTTATGATTATTCCTGGATGAGTTCATTTATGTTTTTACACGAGATGATGAGTGTATTTTTATATTTATTTTTTCCCCATTAATTTATTTTTTACCCTAATATTTTTTCGCTAAAATGCGACATTAATGATTGTACGATAACGTCTATACAATACAATACAATACAATACAATACAATACAATACAATACAATACAATACAACGTTGTTTATCCCAGGCTCTTGCCTGCATTATGTCGTCCAACACCTCCTTCTGCACCACCCTGACCACCCCTAGTTTCGCTTGGTTTGTTTCTTCAAGTGAAAAGTTACCCATCTTTACTATGCCATCGTTTTTGGTGGAGTGCATAGTACGGATATAGGTCAAGAATCTAATCGGCCACACCACAGCTCTCTGCAGATTTGGTCAGTCTGAGTATCACCGCAAAAGTTGCCACAAACTTGGACACGAAACAATAAGGTCAGCTGTTGACTGCACCTTTTTAAATTCTACTCCGTCGAGAGGAGCACCAACCGCAGACAAGTGGGGTGGGTGTATGTAATTATGCAGGAACGTTGGGCCAGCTGACCAAAGTCTTAATTGACTCTCACTCGACACTCCTCTGGATGCAAGGTCGGCGATGTTGTCTTCGGATTGGACGTGTCTCCACTAAGACGGTGTGGTATATTAGTGGATAATACCCATCCGGTTGGTCGCGGAGGTACTAAAACGTGATGAAGTGTTAGTTATGTAATGAAGAACAATAGTTGAGTCCGTCCAGTGCCATACCTTTCGGAAGGCATTGGGAAAAGCTCCCTTTACCACCTCCCCAACCTTGACCCCAAGGACCGCCGCCGAGAGTTCAAGTCTGGGTATTGTTACGGGTTATATGGGTGCCACCCTGGACTTACTGAACAGCAAGACACCGTATGCTGATTTGTTTGCGAGCTTTCGCCAGGCGCACGCCACAGCGCCGTACCCGTTCTCTGGTGCATCGCAAAACACATGCAACTCTATTGTACTCGCATACTTGTGGTCACGGAAGCGTATAAGGTGAACTATCAAGTTCATTGGAAACGATTACCGGTGTTAGACAAAGGTGTCCCACCTGTCCATCCTTGTCTAACTTTGTCATGGTCGAGGTAATGGAAGATACTTCAGGAGGTCTTCAGGATGTAACCGCCGAATTGGCAAATGGGGGAAAGCTGTGTGACCTAGATTAAGCACGCTGAGGATGTTGGTTTCCTAGAATTGCTCGACCATCGGTGCTTGCGCAGTATGGCTAGGACTGGATGGAGTGACCGCTTAATTAAGGTGCAGGTTATATCCAGTATTAGGGATCGGGTCAGAGGATATTCTACCACGACGTACCAATTTTAATAGACTTCATTAGCTGGATTACGTTTCGGGTATGGCGAACGCTTGTTTACCAAACCGCATTTCATTTTCGATTGTTATGTAATTTTAGGTAATATGCGTCAGCATACGGAAAGCTTATTATTTTGACCTGTTGCGAATGATGGGGACGTTGTAAATGTAATCGTAATGGGCATGCTAACCATCAAAGAAACTTGGTTTGGGAGAAAAGAGACAACTTAAATGAATTAGTGAAAGAGTAATTGGTCGAAGGTAATGCACTTCCATTTAGTCTCTTTCACTGCTTTCTGGTCTCAACAAAAGGCTTTGCTCGAGAAATCTCTTCTTTATCCTGCTGAACATCATGTCTACCGTTGTGCTTTCAATTGTGGCAATCTTTTTTTATCCATAGTAGGTGTAAATAGAAGTCCGGTCAGATAACATCTTTTTCCACTGGCTTCTGCTGAGGCACAGGCCTTTTTTCCACTACGGGTTGATGTCATTCGTGGCTTGGGGGAGTCCTGGAAGGGGATGCTACCAGGCGTCCATTCTGACTTACATTGGTTGCAGCAGCAACGTTAGGCGTCCATTTGGATAATGAAGGGTAAAGTATAATCTGTTGCAACGATCATGGGATTTTGGATTTCTCTATTCACTGCATAAGAATAACGAACTTTGGTCGGAATATAGTTCTACTATCCGCTGCTGAATTTCCTAAATTCGTGGGCGTCAACGAACTTCATAGAAGCTGAAAACGATCTAGTCCAATGGATCCTCTAGAACTTTCATATCCCAGGAGACCTATTTGACTGACACGCTCCTGTTTTCGTTAGATTTAAAGTTGTACTCTTCAGCAACTTCCAAGAGGTCGACTGAGCTGTTGTCGTTTGGCGTTCCCGCAGTCAGTTAGATTATCAACATAGGCGAAAGGTGCGTCTAGTTTTTCAGTTTGAATTATTCCGCGGATCACCCGTTTTAAACACGCTACACCGTTAATCACTCCGAACGGGATGCGACACAGTTGGTAAAGACGTCCGCATGCTTCGATGGCAGTAAGGATCTCTTCCTTTTCCCTGTTTGGGATCTAGCGGTGAGCATCAGTGGAGGCATTGGCCTGACACTGTGGCACTGCTGCTATCTTTAAAGAGGAGAGATGATACTTTATAGGGGCAAAATGTCTCTCGCAATTATTTGGAACTGCAGATGTTTTGAACATCTTTTCTTACCACAGTTTTTGAATACAGAATCTCATGCTGGATACTTAAATGAAGGATGACAATCGAACTCACAGAGTAGCAGTTGGAATTTGAAGCTGCAGCTGCATATTCTTGTTTTCCAATAGGGTTTTTAGTTGGATTCTTTCGATTGGAATCTTTTAAACAGGATTTTAAAGAGGAATTCAACTGATACCGCTGAGATATTCCGAACGCCATGTTTATTAAACATGCGTGATCGAAAGCAACTTGAACGCTGAAAGAGTCGTTCTCCAGCAGTCGTTGTCGGAAAATGCGTGATTGTAAACCGGATGTCAAGGCGTGCATTTCAGCAATCTTGAATTTGCAGTTACTTTCCACAGACTTCAGGTTTTGCGCAAACTCATCCAAACTTTGGATTGATTCTTGTTTGCAAGTAGCAAGGACTTCGTCCTCCGGTTTCACATATATGGTTTCGAGAACTTTGATAGCGCGGTGGAAGTCAGTGCAGTCAACTATTGGATCATTAACGAAAGGAGGTTTATAATTGCTCAGTGTCCAATTTGTTGAGCTGAAGATTATCGATGGAGATCAGAAAAGTAGTTTTTTATACCATAAGTCCATTGTTTGGAGGCATTAAATGCAAACGGGTCTGTATGAAACTGTTCCCGACCCAACTTGCGATCCATTAATCTTATTTGTCGAGTAAATCGTTACAACATAGATTTGAGTAGAAGCGTTCGGAAGTCGAGGCAATAAGGTTCAAGGACTAGATATTAGACTTTGTTCATCAACTAACAGCATGAGAACTGAAATTAATAAGAAACGCGGTAGGATTATGAAAGAGAAATTGCGTGGTAAAATGCACAACTAACGAAATACAACAAATAAAATCGAGGGAAGGGAAGTTTTTAAGGCTTTGGAATCAGTGTAATTGCAGATGTTGTGGAGATTGCAGTTTAGCGATACACAGTTGGCATTGCAGTCGCGATCGCCGTTGGTCTTCGCATGGTGGCAAGAGGTGGTAAGAAAGGGAACAGTAAATTGTAGCTTCATTTGGAAGGGAATAGACTAAATTAGGTGTATTTGATTTGTAATCGTTAGTAAATAAAAGGTGTCTGCAAGTATGGGAAACAATTATCCACGAGAATTGGCTGTGATAAAACCCCGTCGATTCAGACGAAGGTAGTTTTCCTTGCTGAGAAAATATGACGTTCTCGACGCGAGAGAGTTGGGGGGAACCTGAAAGTAAGCAGTTTCGTCAGTAGATTTTGTCCAACTCGATCGAACACCTTGGAGATATTAATCGAGATCAAACACGTGCTCCCGTAGTTATTAATTCTGAACGACCAGGAGTGAGAGACGAGAGGCTGTTGATCACAAGTGGAGCGTCTTTATCAGAATCCACATTAAGTTGTTCTTCGCATTCGAGAAAAGATCGCAGTTTATCGGAGATAATGGTTCCGAACACCTCGGAAACAACAGATGCTAAATAAATCGAATGGCAATTCGTTGGGCCAGGGAGGTCGCCTCGTTTAAGAAGGAGAAAAACTTCGACGAATTTCCAAGGGATTAGAAGGATTGGAAGGTGGAGAGAAATGCAGGAAACCTGACGTAAAAGAGGGCCAACTCAGGGGCACATTTTAAGTGGATGACTGACCATAATCTACGGTTGATTCGTGGTTGAGGTGCTACTCTGCTTCCTAAACATCTTTTTGGGTCTTTGGTGATATGCCTTGACCTGTAAGACAACCCTTCCGAGCGGGTCATTCGCCAGCCGTTCAGAGCTAGTGGCTACGATGGTCGGTTCTCAGAATCGTCTGAACCGCAAGACCCCTGCGGGTTTGTTTTCTGACTGGCCACATTCCCCATCCCATTGTCTAATCAAGAGACATTTTTATGACATGCTTGACGCATGGGTGTGGTGGAAGAAGCATGCCACATAGCCACTACGCTGGTGAGATAGGATGGACCGGTAACCGTAATCCTGAAATTTGGAGTAACATTAGACCACATGAGGTTGGGTATGGCAATGAGACGGGCGAAAGCAAGTTGCCGTCTACCACGTGTGGTATTTTTATAAGGAAAATTCCGGTCAGCATACAAACTATTCTAGACACAGTCCCTGCTCGTCTGCAATTACTTTCTCAATGAACTTGAGCGCATCCTTCACGAAACACCACTCACATAGTGGTGGTCCCTGTAACCGTAATCTGAGGGCGTTTTTGGAACCCCGCAGCCGAATAGTGTCTTGACGGACTTTTTCCTTCCACATACGTAGGGGCCGTTAGAACGATGGTCGATCGGTCTTTAACAGTGTATGCCGTTGTGCTGAAAAAATCGCAATGGACAATAATCCATTGTCACGGCACGTTTCCACACCTGAGCTGTTGTGAACATACATGGTTCCATAGCCCTCTACGTTTCATAGTCCCTCTATTACCGTAATTATGGTGTTTGGCAATGTTTTCAATATGGAGCAGGAAATAAATACAGTGGGGAAACTTTACAACAAGTCCGAGACCTATCGTTTTGAAGAAATGTTATGTCGCGTAGCTCGTACTTTTGTGTAGCGTCGTCAGAAAAACTCTCCTCTTTTAGAATTGTACATAAAAACTCCGCAGTGAAGATTTTACCCGTCGGTTCTGTTTAAGAGAAGTCTGAGCGATGCTGCACCTAAAACGGCTAACTTCCATCAAAGTCAGCAACAGTCGGGTGTGGGCCGTTGCTTGGTCTCACAGAGGTGATATTCTGTGTTCATGTGGTGAAGACAAATCGATTATTTTCTGGACTGTCGCGGCGGACGGAGTGTGGGACCGCAATTTGGTCGTCCCCCAGTGCCATAATCGAGCTGTCCGGAGGATTTCTTGGTCTCCCTGTGACAAATATCTTGCGTCTGCCAGTTTTGATGCCACCGTAATCATCTGGAAAATATCCAAGGACGAGGGAACCATTAACGCAGATGCATTAGCAACACTTGAAGGTTAGTTTTAGAGCTCTTTATTCATAATAATCTAGTAGACCAATAAAGGGTAATCACACTGAAAAGCAATCAGCTACCTTTAACGATTCTTAATTTTGTCCATAAGCGTTATAGATGGCCCTAGTTCAGTTGATTAGCCATCCTCGTGCGTTAACCAGAAAATCTCTTCCAATTTAGCAGATAACCGAACAGCTGTCTTAGTGTCCCTAAAATCAGGAATGATAATCACTAAAAATAACTGGTTTTTTTATTTTAGGCTGACTTCTCATGTGATTTAGGCTAAATTATGACGGAAAATGATATTTCTTGTTTAGGGTGATGGAGTTTTTTCCGATCACTTCTTCAAAAATAATTTTTACGAAAATTGTGTTTAGTTCCAGTCTCCGAGGAAAATGCCTATTGTAAGTATCTACAAGCCTGTCTGAAAAAAGTGTCAAACGCTTCGATATTAGGAATATTGAACTGTGAGTTCTGTTTGACATATTGCCTTAGGCGTGACTAATATTGGAGATTAAGCGCTGGTAGCAATTCAGTTGTATAACTTATCACAGTAGGCTAGATTAATTAGATAGCGAATTTAGGAAAGAGGCTGCCTGATTTCAAACTACAGGCCAACAGTGCAATAAAAGAGGAAGGAGTGGGTGGAGTTAGAGAGAAGGAGCAATACCTCCTGTTTTTGTATTTTGTGCTAATTTTATTTTTTTGCCATGTCGGGGAGAGTAGACGACCTTCTGGGTTGTGGTGTTCGCAACGGAATGTGAGCAGGATACTTGCCATCCAGAATCTAATCTGCAAGGCAGCAGGACAAAGCCTGGGATTCGTATAACGCCAGAGGCCATCGACTTATCAATGCTTGCATTCCTCGTATCGGACAAGACATCCTGGGTGCCCCGTACACTCTTCGGCACGGGTGCCGGTGGACATAGTGCTAGGTGCTTCGTACGCCACCGTGGTTGGTTTGGAGATATAGTTTAACCATCTCACTATCATTCAGCCCGGTGATGTGCACCAGACGTTATCCTTCGCAATTCAACTTTAGTGAAAACGCGCCAAAATAAGACAATCGTGGGGCCTCCCCAGCGAAGGCTGTTTGAGATGCACCGTCATTTGGGAGCCTTTTCGGAATATTTTTCAGAGCTTGGAAACGACCGTCGACCATACTGAGTTGTTTCGAGGCAACTGAAACATAACGAGGCTTTAATCTCCGAACAACCGGTATAGGGATTAAAGTAGGGGGCGAGTATGGTAAGTGTAGTAAAGAGAATCGTACGTGACTAGAAGAGAAATTCATACCATCCGCCCGGCGAACGAGGAACTTTATCACTTTTCAAGTTTCTTCATTTGGGTGATCCTATGGTCTTAACTCCTGTTGTGATATTTTTTATCTTTTATCCTTTACTTCCTTTATTAATAAACTAACAACGTACATCATTTTTCGCAAGTTGCCGAGCGTTCTGAACCAGGGCATGGGTTTGGGGAGGAAAGTCCCCGTTTTCAGTCTAAGTCCATGGAACAAGTGCAGCATCAGATTATTGACAGAGGCCGCTGCCGACCCACCAAACTTTGATTTGGAATATCGTCATCCTTATCATCCTCATCATTCTCGTCATCCTCATCAAAATCAATCAATCATCCTCACCACCACCATCATCATCAACCAGTCGTCATCATGGCCATCATCATCATGATCATGATGATCTTCATCAGTCGATCATCATCATCATCAAAGGGGTGTAAAAATAATCCCAAGTGAGAAGGTTGAAGCGGTCCTTTTAGACTGGATCCCGGTTAACAGTCGCTTGCGCGCCATGAAACCGCAGGGATCAGTCGGCGTCCGGAAGGATAGTTGCAGTAAACGAAGTTTATTTGTCATCTCGGCATACATCCGAACAGACCGTAGCACTGACATGCAAAAGATGTATTTCATGATGAGCTCGTTACTCTTGTTCGGAAGAGCAAAGGATCTGAAATTGTAATGGCAGCAGGTGGAAAACGAGGAACGACTTCTCCAATTCTATGCGGATTCTATGTCTAGTATGAATTTCCGACACAGTACTCGTCGCGCAGCAACGTGACTATTTGAGATATCGGTCATTTGGGAGCATTGCGTGAGAGGTTGAGGGCGAGTAGCCGACTGGGAACCTGAGACACCCACCCCCGACCAAGATGAGTCATTTGGAGACATGGTATGCTTAAGGCATTGGTGTGGTGGAAGAGGCACACCCGTAGCGACTAAGGCTCGCTACATGGGGAGAAGGACCGAAACCCACGACTGTGAAATTTCGAGTGGAATTGAACAACATTAGGTAACCCTAGGTCCAATGTGGTAACGGACCAGACGACAACGACTTCCCAAGTGCCAACAAAGTAACCGACGCATCTGGGTTCTGAACCTCTGATCTTTTTGGGAATACAGACTCTTAATCCACTCAATCCAGCCGGTGAAAAGCTACCTGTTGAGAGAGGTGAAAGGTATGGACCTGCGAATTAAACACTGATTTTCTCGGGCAATTGAGTGGCTTGATTCATTTATCGCCCAACTTGGCTACTTAATAGAGCCAGAGTAGAGATCCATTTCATGTCCCAGCCGGTCGCATCGGGAACGCCGATCGTCTCGTTATAGATTGCCATGATAAACGACATTGATCAACATGGGATCATCTTCCGCTTTTCGAGCGTTGGACTCTGACTGATCACATTGCCATCGGTAGTCGGCGGTGTGGATCAGTCAAGGACTGTCGATCATTCTGGCCCACATCTGTAGACTCATTATGCCTTGATTCGGGCTCGCCTTTGTTTGCGCCTTATCCAAGGTTGACTTCAGATAATAATTACGAACTTCAGTTCAAGCCCTACTCTATTGAAAACAGTGGATATCGCGGTCCTGATCATTCTGCGCGACGACTTGGAAATATATTATGTTTGAACTCACTTCAAGTTGCGGTAGTTGCCGCTAGCCAAGCCATCCGCTACGCAGGAGAATGATTAGAGTTCCCAACCAAATCCCTTGGTTCTAAAAAAGAATGTATCCACGAGGCGGTGGGATGTGACTGAATAGAAGCACATTTACTCGGATCAGTTATTCTTCCGTTCATTTTCTCGATTGTGTTGGGAGTTCAGGTCGACCCCTTATCCGGATGGTCTAGGTGGCTGCTTCTCCAGGTCTCTGTTGACTGAGCTTTCAAACGTGATTTGATGGCCAGCTCTAGCCCCTCTTTCCCTTACCCTGTGGATTACGAGAAAGCTACCACTTATCCTCATTTCTCCCCTACTTTGTCGTAGAGGAGGCTTTTCTAGTATGTTGAATGGCGGAATTGAACTCCTCTTGTGGAAAATATTTTTTGATTTAAAGTATGCTGATGACATCTTGCTGAATGACAATGTGGGCAACTCAGTTTGCGCTAGATCGCTGAACGATTGATATTTCCAAGCACTACCATGGACTTCGCACCTTCACAGTGCAGCGTAGTTCTTTAAGATTAACATTAACTTGTATCTGCACTCACCCCTCGTGGTGATCGGTTATCAATAGTTCGTGGCTTTGAGTACCTCTGGAGTTTGTTTACAGGTGGTGGTACTTCAGAGATCACTCGAAAAACGAATACCAGAGCAGTTTTCAATCAAGAGAAAAGTGTACAATGCTACAGTTCATAGTGTTCATCCTTACGTTTGCGAGACCTAGCCTCTCCGCACTTTTGGGTGTTTGATGGGCGTCCGCATTGAAACACCGATGTCTCTGAGGCATTATTCGAGTCTGATGGAAAAATCGAATAGACTGGATGAAGTGCATCGTCGTGTGTTGAGCGAGGCCCAAGAGAAATGAGGTTACCTTAGTTGTTGACGGTGAGAATTATGGGTGGAAATTAAAAGTTGATGGCGCGAATTCTTTGTGACTTGTCTGTAACATTCGTTTTCCTTGAAAACCAACACGAAAGGACGAGACAAAGAAGTCACCTAATGTCTACGCTGAAAACAAGACCTTTATTTTCCGTCTGTTTATTGTTTCTCTCCTGAATTCCATTTCTATGCAACCATTTTAAAATGTTACGTTAGCATTATGCCTGTTTTTACTTTGCCATAATACATATGGGGTTGCTTGTATTGTATTGTGTTGTATTGTTTGGTATTGCATACACTTTTGCATACAAAATATAATGTCGCATTTCAGTCAATAGAGTTCTGGGTTAGTATACCTGACCAGCGGCAATAACCGGGAAACCGATCGTGTGCTTTCGGGGAGCTTTTGTCCACTCATCCAGATACTACGTGCAGTTAGTATTATATATATATATATATATATATATATATATATATATATATATCTTAGATTTTGAAGGATCATTTTATTGTCCGGTTTAACTTAGATCGGGTGCTTTTTAGGCGACATTCGACCATATCTTGGTAATTGGAGAATGAATGAAATTGATAAAGGTTCTGTTTCGTCACATCGTTGAGAAATGGAAACTTTGGTAATGCTTTGTGCCGGTGTGTCCAGAATAACGATCCGTCTCAATGCGTTCCGAATAGAATAGATGATGCTTTGGTTATTAGAAATTTAAAATGTTCTAAGATCATAGGATTTGGGCTGAAGTTTAGCTCGGCTTTAAACTTTTAGCGGCATGAATGCATGATATGAATTACGGAAAACGATAAAGGTAATTGAAATACAGAATCATATGTAAGTAAACGACGAACTCATAACACATGTATCACTTATCTCTCTTTTATCTGCAGCTCTGGTTCCGCTTTTTTTCATCCAGGTCATACCAGTGAAGTTAAATGTGTTTCGTGGTCACCATCTGGTCACTTGTTGGCCTCGTGCGGTCGTGACAAAAGCGTGTGGCTATGGGAATTCGACGACGAGGAAGATGTCCAATGCCTCAGTGTCTTACAACCGCACAGTCAGGATGTGAAATGTGTTTGTTGGCATCCGTACGAGGAGGTGAGTTCGCTTTTTTACTTGGAAGGGTTGGGAGTTTCTATCTTCGCTTAGCTAAGTGATCCAGAAATAATCGCAACAGATAACGAAACGAGTTCATCGCACATTAATTTACAATAAACAAATGTGCCTTACATCAAATAAATGGATGTGACAGTCCATTATAACCTCTCTCGCTACTATACGACTCGTTGAAACCCTAGTGGTTTTTTATTGGTCCAGGTTTCAGAATTACGATTTTCCGGCTCGTTATAGTGAAGTGAGCTTTTGAGGCTTTTTCGTTTCTCGAATTCTTTGCCATCAGGCGACAATGAAAAGGTTATGGCTTCGTGGTGGTCACTGGTCCTAGTTTCTTCTCCCTAGTCTTAAATTATATCCTGCGACTGTAGCGCGACCTCAAGTCTTTCGGGGTTTTTGCTCCTACGATAAAAGAAACTTTGTTTTTGAGTTTTATCCTGCCAGTTGTATTTAGAAGGTGGATATGGGTTTCTTGTGCCTTCGTGGTAGCCTTCTTTAGTGAAAGTATTCATCGTGCCCGTTCAGTGCAGTATAGTGCTGTGATTGTGTGTTGTAGACAAGCCACTTTAGTGACGTTCCATTAAGAATTCTTGGATTACTCGAACACCACTGTGTCACTTGGGGGGAAAGATCAATCGATGTTATGTTAACCGTATCATCCTAAACAGAGGCAATAATCAATAGACCAGAAATCAGGATTGTCTATAGACGTATACGCATCTGTGCCCTCAACTTGGTCTTTTTTCTCATTTGCATGTGCTCGAGAGGAATCCTCATTGTAATCAATCTACTTCTCTTAACTGCTTGGACGTGATTGCGATGGAGCTTTATCCCATAAACGCAGCCGTTAATTACACCATAAAAGTATCCATCCTAACAGGCAATTAGTACCACAGACCGGGAATAGTCTCAAGTGGCTTAAACACTCAACACCTCGAAGATCAATGGTTTGAATCCCGGAAGTACCGGTCATTTGAGTGGCAAACTGTCACCCCACTCACTCGTGTACTATTGGGACCTCATATGGTTTCATCCAACTCCAAGTATCAGTATCTTGGCAGCTGCTTCCGCTTCATAGTGCTATGAGATTCATGGTTTATTGTTTCCGGTGCAATTCGAACTCCGATGCTGCATGCATACAACGAAGTGACCGACTCGAAATTGGTTTCTATCACCAAAATGTACCGTGGGAACCGAATTCCTTCTCCGGCAAATGGAACTAAAGCCACCTAGGTTTTTCGCATCCGAGACTTGATGAGGCCAAACAGAATCGGCTTTTGGGTAATTTTCTGCAGCTTATGACATCTAGTCTAAACGCCGCACGAATTTGTGCGCCGAGAAATCTGGATCTCTTTAGGAATCAAGTTGCACGCATGATGTAATAAAGTTTACTTGCCTACAATTGTTTATTATTAGTCTGTTATAATGACAGTGCTGATGGTGTTTCTCTGCATTACAGATACTGGTTTCTTCTAGTTACGATAATACCATCAATTTGTATAAGGAAGAACTCGATGATTGGACTTTGGCAGTAACGCTAAGTGAGTCTTTATTTTTCATTTGACTGTGATGAACTGGTGGGTGGCTCGCGAATGTTTTTATGGTGAATTTCTATTTATCAAGACCAAGAGCATAAGGGGCTTCATCTTGATTTTAAGTCAAACTATACTCAATTTCTCATAACCTTACCTCGTGACCGTCAAGTTACGTTTCATTTTTTATACCTAGGGCAGTCTGCGTATGTTTTGCCCTTCGGTTTTGATTACTTGTATTTATATCAGTAGTTCGAATGACTATACGGCAAGACGGATTGTTTCAGGACGGTAGTAGTCTATGGTGGCCTTAAGGGGCCGCGAGGAATTAGGATGCAAAATTTATTTTCTTGGAAGGTATTATGTCACAATGTTCTACTCATTTGGCGCCACATTCTTTTCCTCTTTCTTGGTAGTATGATTTCCAAAGGTCCAAGGTGATGGTAGTTCCAACATGTTTTTTAAGTGTACTATTGTTTACTGCGCTTCACAGCGCACTTCAAACGCTATATGAATTCAGACAGCCACAAGAAGTGAGTTATGGAGAGAATAACTGACTTCCAAGCGAAGACTTTAAGATGAATATAGCAATAGATAGTCAGAGTTTACGTGAAGGACGGAAATAGTGTTGAAACTATAAAAACCATTTCTTGTGAGGTTTATCCCTTTCGGTCGTAAATGACGTCAATTCTTGAGTTACAGGCAACATACCATTTTATCGTTTTTTTTTCCGTTGTTCGTTTTTTTAACACACATACTGTCTTTACTATTTTCCAGTCAGTTAGCATTGCTGTTTTATTTGTGAGAAATTCAGCTTTGCCGGTGCGGTGTGTATCGAAAAATATCATCTTAGACGCTGGTTCCATAAAGAGCCTAAATTATTCAACGGGGAAGTCTGTCTTCCTCCGAGTAACTTTACGGATCGCTACGTATATTGTAGTGCAAATGAAATTGTAGTTTCATATAGCTATTCGAATTGCGTATGCATGAATACGTTTGGACAGAAGAGTATCGGAAAGGTCTTCAAACTTGGCCATTCCGTTCTATGGATTATCATTTGTGTACGGCTTTTGATAGATTCACTCGTCCGTTTTGTTGAAGTTATTCATACCAGCACTTAATATTGTGCTGCGGTGGCTCCATTTTAAGTCCGTTGCTTGTTATCGCGCGTAGAGTGGCTATCAAGCAATTCGAAAGAGGGACACAAAACATATTCAATTATATCACGAGAATGACAAGTTGAACCATAACTAAACAGATGGCGTTTTGCTAGAAGATCACAAATTTCTGTGATATTGTCTAAGGATGTGCCTTCGCTGTTGGAAAAAATCAATGAACTCGCAGCAATCAACAAAAAACGGAATCAAAATTGGGGAAGTGGTCGTAGTGCAAGATTCTTGACTGCACAAGGATATGGCGGATGAAGTCTCAGATATTGGTAGATTCTTTGCTGTAACTTCATCGTTCTACGAAACGTCAGGATCATGGTGATGAGGCGCTCATCAGTGAGAGAGCAATTTGAAGTCTACGAATACTCGAATAAAAAGACAAACTGTTATTTTACCGAATGTCAGCCATGTTTTCTGAGCTAATTTCGATCACTACTCATGGGGGACAGTTGCCCAACAGCGAAAACCGGGGGCATGGCATTTTACTATCTCTTATTAACTCCAATAATTTCCAACTGATATCTCTGTGTACATGATGCCAACCTCAACAGGTTTGACATAACTATTGACAGCAATTGTCTGACGAATTTGTACGTGTCCCACCGCCAGCAATGACACTTATTTCGAGTTTAGTTTCACGAACGAAATAGGACTGTTTTTGGCGAAGAAACCTGAATCACTGTAAAGTTCAGGTCAGTGCATTCTAAAAGTTCACGCAATCACATAACAGAACAATCGATGCACACTATTACGGTGAATGTACAGAACTGTCACATAGAGGAATTGCTCCTCTGTAAACCTAGCACGTTTGCGAACAGCTGTGAACTCAGCTGTGGAAGTGGAAGTCTACCAATACTTTGTGAGAATATTGCAGAATATTACATGGACATCGGTCACCGGTGGCATAGATCAGTCGAGGATTATGGATCATTCTGGTCCACTATTGTGAAGTCTGATCCCGATTCACTCCGAGCTTACCCTGGCCAAGTCGAGACGAAAATCACTTGTCCTGCACAACGATTCGCAGAATGCAATCCCAGACGAAGCTATGAACCTAATTAACGTCATAACGAAATGTCCAGAATCCGAGCTTACTCTAGGAGGAGATCAACGCAGCTTTGCATTTGTCCTCATCTGTCACGCAGGTCTCCATGAGATGTGCACCTCAGAAGCTGTGGGTATCCTCGACTTCATTCTTTTTGCAAGATGCTTGCGGATCCATCCCTTCCAGATGGCATATGCAAGGAGACGCGCAAATCCCTGAGACGTCAATTGCCTGTGGGCCTGAGCGAAGGTCGCTGGCCAGTGGTGGATGTGAAAGGTAGGGAAATGGAAAAAGGCTAATCTTTCGGCAGTAGTGGTAATCTTTACCGGCTGGTCAGGAGACCTGGTCCATAAAACCTGAGTGTAAGCTAGGTGATTGGGGAATGCAACGGCTTATCGATCCACTCAAAAGCGTTGGTTATAGTGTTAGACATAACACTGTAGGAAGTGGTGGACCTTCCACTTAAATATATAAAAATGGTTTTCTCGCGGTTTATTATTTTTTCTCCTTTATCCGTTTCCTGTAAGGTTATATTTACAGGTTGTTGCGTTGCTAACATGCTTGTTTCCGAAGCAGTATATATATATATATATATATATATATATATATATATATATAATATTTTGGCGTACACATTTTGCGAGTTTTTTGGTTTTGGTTAGTGTATTTTTAAAGGGAACGACATGCGGTATTCGAGCCACTAACTTCAGTTCTAAGCCATATCTCTCAATGTCTCCAACCAACAACAATCCTCGTAGCTTGACCCCCAAACTAGGAAGGCAAGAAGCATCAATCGACGCAAATTCCAGAGCTATTTCCTTCATACCCCTAAACCATATCACGGCCTGACCATCGTATTGCTTCTTCCAACCTTGTTCGGCAAGTGTAGAATGAGCGCAAAAACGTAGCCGAGAGCGGGTATACGCAATGCGCGTTCAAGTCACAGAAGGTGTTGTACAGTGATTAATTCATTCGGAGGACGACTGTCTGCATCCGACACACGACGACGCACCTTAACCGGTTTACTCGATTTTCCCATCACACTCAAACAATGCATCGGATACATCGGTGTTTCAGTACGGACGCCCATCAACCACCCAGGAGTGAAAAGAGGCCAGCTTCCGCAACCGTAAAGAAAAACACAATTAACTGTAGCGTTGTACACCCTTCCGTTGATTGGAAGCCGGTTGTCTTAGGTACGATGGAGGTATCGCAGGTTCACGAAAGCTGCTCTGGGTTTCGCAATTCGTAATATAGCCTTCCACTTGTGCCTGCAAATGAACCAATAAAGGTTGACACTGGTCCTTTAGGCGAAATAAAAAATGATCAGATAAGTAGGTTTTCTATAAAGACATCAAACAGATTGACCGGATGGGCCATGTGCGTCTTTCTTCAAGATCGGTGTTGTAGTTTTTCATCATCGTGGTTATCAAAAGCCTTGGAATCAATCTTGTGAGTGGAACAGATTTCTATGGTTTGGTGTGAATCTGTGGTTATACCGATTTACGAAAGCGATCTTAATTCCGTATGCGAAAATCATAAAAGAATTGGTTTTGTGAACCTCGCATCCAAGTTGCTCTAGGACATTGTTCTCCGCTGATTATCTCGTTTCGGCGAAAGGTATGCAGAAGAGCACCAAATCGGTTTCCGACCCGGCCAGAGTTGTATTGGCTAAATTTTCTCTTTGTGACAAATCTTAGAACGTTCGTACGTCTTTCTTAGCCACAAGATCCCGGTATTCCTTGATTTGAATGCGGGGTTTCATTGAGTCGGTCCTGCTATTTTGTAGGGCTACCTGTTATTGGAGAATGTGCCCGAGAAATTCATTTTGCTTTTCCAATCTGTGTGTGCAAACCGCCGAAGCCAATTTCGCGCCTACCTTGATGTTTCATTCGAGTCCCCCAGGAGAAGTGGTGTTTGTTAGGATTGCTGCGTTCACTTTTTAACTTTGTCCGTGAGATGATTATGGAAAGAGCTCTATCTTCAAATGAGTATAGTTGATTGACATTTGCTCAAACGGGAACCCGTCTGACTTATAGCATGCGGACGATATTGTGCTCCATTGTGAAGACCGACTTAAGTTGCAGGTTTTTCTCAGTCACCTGAACGACAGTGTGGGTATGCTTGGAATGCGTTTTGCACCTTCGAGGCGTAAAGCGCTGTCACAGGACTGGATGGGCTGGAAACCGAATCTTGTTCTTACAGGGAAAAAATACAGAGGTGGATGGATGAAATGGTTGCATCTCATTTGGTGGTTGTATGTCGGAAGTAGAGTCTTCGCCTGTTCAGAACACTTGATTGGGGTTAACGAACTTGAGACGTCTGCAACGTCGACGTGACATCCGGTTATCGATCAGTGATCGAGGGTCGGTTCTGCTATACCGATGAGAACCATGGCCGTTGAAAACAGATATCCGTAGGGGGCCGCTGTTTGAACATCGTTTTGTTCTTTGCATTGGGAAAATTTTATGGGTAATTAAGGTTAGACTTGAGGCATCGTTTCATTAGCTTGACCTTTTGGAAAGTCATTGGGTTTGAACATCTTAAGCTGGTTGGGGTATGTTTAGCACATGTCCACAGGACGAATTTCTCATTTTGTGATGTTCTGCAAGATAAGTAATGGCTGAAAGATCGGTTGAGGTGGTCGGTCGATAACAGGCAAGAAAGCTGTGGAAATCTTAGCCAGGGGAGTAACTATTTTAGGTGCAATTAGACTATCAGGCTGGGGTCCACGGGATCCCCTTCACATGGTGGTTGGAGACACTAGGTGATATGGTTCAATTCGATAGTCAGTAGCAATCCTGGATTTGGAGTCTGCTGTCTTCTATGTAGTTCTCCAAATTATTGCCTTGGAGTTGGTCTTTAATCATTTCTAGATATCTTTATCCTTCTTCAGTAAATGATGCTGTGGAATAGAAACCAAAGCAGAACACTTTTATGTAAGCTTAGTGATTACTAAAGTTGCTTCTGACCTAATCTTTTTCCCGAATCGATAGTTGAGCAAACTGCTGAATGGTTCGTGACTGATCGGACACAGTTTACGCCGTTTGATAAATTATGTCTCCTTTACTACCTTTCATTGTTGGTGTCTTTAAGATGTTATCCGTTGTTCTTATTTGTCCTAGTAGGTATACCAGCTTTTTATTCCATTCCAGTTTATTACATGTGGTGTGTTGTTCTTTAGATGTCACTCTCATTATTCAACTAAGACTAAGCAGCATTGCGAACGGGCCCCTTACCTCGTTCCGGGATTCCAATTTTATCGAAATGTCACGAAATGTCATTTTATTGAACAAAGAATTGAGCCAAAGTAGCCTCAATTCTCTCCTCTTCTAGTATTTGAAGGCAAATACACTTTCGCATCGTCTACAGCCAAATACTGTGGAGTTTTGCATTGCTGCAACTTTTCATAGTCTGCGCGTATCACCGAAGTATTTTGCAAGGTTGCGAACCCTTCTTTTTTCTCTTCTAGGCTGTGTGCTTTTCGTAACTCAAAGGGTTCCGAAATTTGCGACCACTCGCATTATCCCCCACTGCCTTTTTTGTTCCTCTAGTAATTTGACTGGAAAAACAATGTCGATTTGCTCACCAGACCTGCAAAACATTTCTAAGTGTAGCAGCACATGTACACTTATTGACAGGATGATAGCCAGGACGAAGTTGTAGGTACCTATTGTATAGTGTTCTTGATATTAAGGGTGTCATGCACTTCTGTTGGGATGGGGAAACGTGAACCGTATTCAGTTATCCACAAAAATCAGGCTGGCTTGTCACATCCAGATCGTTTTTTGCATATTATGATGCGGCACACTATTTTTCTCCTCTCACCTCTCTGGAAATGCCAAAATGATCGGCGGAGTATTTGGAAAAGAGCGGTTGTCTGTATTCTCCCCTTGACTGAGGTCTAGGTGTTCCCACCACCAACTGGATGAAGTTACGGAAAGAATCGGTCTCTAGTGACACCGGTTCCGTTCAGTCCCGATATAAGCTGTAATCGAGAAGGTATATCCGTGCAAATGCGATCGAGCTGTATGCTAATCACGGTGGCTTCCGTTTGCTTTTTCTGATCCCGTATGAGGCATGCCCATCCATTCATCATTATCATAATTTAAGAATAGGAGTAGTATCGGTTTTGCCTCGGTGACTGACGGGAAGCGGTGATTTTCTTCTAATTCCAGTCGGTTGAACAGATACTGAATCTGTATACGTTGAGATCGTTGGGATGTCCATTGCGCATGCCCAAAGATCGACTCTATAAGTATTCACTCTTATTTGAGATCGGTAGTAGTTGGTAAATAGATCATGGCTTTGCGAAAAGGTATGAGGACCCTAACGGGCGGATTGTCCCAATTAGGTCGAGTTAGATTACCAAATGGCATCCATGAGATCCCATCGATGCGATGGTTAGAAATCTCAGGAGAATCGCTTCAATGCAGCCATCAATGACGTTGTTGCATTCGAAAGGTTCTCCACTCTCTGTAGTTTTTTTTAACTTGCGGTCTTTAGGTTTGTTTCACTGTTATTTGGTGCTGCGTAGTTGCAACCAAAAGCAAACCACGTTCATGCAAACTTAATGATTGTGCTAACTGAATCGTCTGATCGAAAAAAGTCACTCAACCGTGGCGAACAACCTTTTGTCTCAGGTGCTGGTAACCTGACGTGTTTAGAATGTTATGGAGTTAGCTGTTCGACCGAATGTTTCGCATCATCATTTCCAGTCTGCTTCATCGGAAATTTGAAGTTTTCAATGAATTTTTTTAAATCACACTTTGGTTTCGTTATTGTAACTGATATACTTGGCAATCATGGAATCGGTTTGACTTCCTTTGCCGGGTAACCATTTTGATTGGGTCAAGATGGAGACGTCCGTGGAACGGATGACATTCCTATTGAATTTTTTATTTGTTAAAATACCGTACACGGGACGTCAACCTTATGTGCTGAGTAGCACACAGAGGAACAAAAGATATTCATTCTAGACGTTACGTAACACAACAACAGACTATACTGACGATATTCGTGACGGATTAGTATCCGAAGCGAAAATTCATTTAGAACAGAAAATAAACAATGGAATAGCTTGACAAGTTAACGCTTTTTATTAGAATAATGAAATTTAACGCCTCATTGCACGCGGTACTCGGTCATCTGCAACATCTGCTTGTCCTTACCACATGAATGATGAATCACTCACCTGTCTGGTCGATCGATTTTGGGAAATTTCCTCGGAACAAACAGATGTTGTTCAACAACAGAACGTTTTCTTGTGATACCAATTCTTTTTAGATAACGGTTTTATCTCGTTCTTTGCTTTTACAGCATATCTGATCGGCTATTAATCGGTCAATTAAGTTTAGCTCATGCCCTCTATTAACCACGGAATTTAACCAATCCATGTTCCATACAGTAGGGGGGAATTGCAATCGTGTTGTTCTTTCTCCACACATTTCTAAATGTGTCTTACGACATTGTTCTCCCATTTGATCTTTCGTTTTGCTATCTATTTGTGAACAAAACCCAATGCCATTCTTATTCGTCTCTCTTTTCCTCGTCTTTGCCGTGGTTCCAGTTCCTAGTTCGATGTATGAGGAAAGATTACGGTTTATCTTGGTCACACTCGTTTCGCCTTGTTTGTTTATCATGTCCGCTTTCCGATCATTATTCACTGAAAATAACCTTTGCTTTCACCAAAAATTTTCATCATGGAATGTTTAGTGTTTTTGTTGAAAAGTTGTTTGCACAATGCAAGTGAAAGTATACCTAGTGTATTCTCTTTGGACAATGATTTCAGATGGACACTCCTCAACCGTTTGGAAAGTTGAATTCTCGCCTTGTGGGAAAATTTTGGCCAGCTGTAGTGCCGATTTCACAGTCAAATTGTGGACTGTTCGAGGTAAATGTTTGTTTGTTTGTGGGCGTGTAGGTCGCTTTCAGTCTCTCCGTGTGTATGTGTTAATTCTTAACACATTAATGGGTTATTGTATTTCCGCGAAAATTCTAATTCATCATCAGTGTCAGACTTTTTTCGTGAAACCATTCACTTTTCACATTTCCCAGTGTGGCTTAAAAATTCATTACGCCGCGCGATTATCGTGTCGAGTTAAGCGTGCTTTTCGAATTACCGGCGAAGCAAGTTCGACCGGTCAATCAAATTTACACTGGGATTATTTTTGTTTTTACAGCCTGCTCACGTTATGCAGATTAGGACAGAAAGAATGTACCAGGTAGAAAAAAATCCTCCTGTGACCAGCTGTTCCATTGGCTAGGGCCAATTGATTCCCGTTCTTACCGGACAGCAAGAATTGCATACAATACGTGCTATATACCATGGCTGTAGTATGTCGCGAGTGTGGACCAGTTGTGTGTAACAGGCCATTCTGTGTAAGGCGAATCTTTGAACAAAAAGGTCGGGTGCATCATCGTCCGGTCACCCGAAATCACGAATCTTGTTTCGTCTCTTTCCTCTTGTACAATTTTGAATGTGCAGTCGAGAGAGGGGTACGCGAGTACAGGTACTGTTATTTTTGTTCCGTGTGATTGACGCATGCGCACACGTGCGCATACGCAGCCGCTGTTGCCCTGTTTCGGTTGGACTCATGATAATGTGATAGTTTTGCCACTATGAGGGAAGGTGACCTTACGTTACCCTAACACACTAAGTCGCTCTATCGGACCTCGCTATGGCTGCGACCCTATACAAACAATGTCCCCGTACAATCATGACCGCTGAATGAACGAGTGCTACCAGTTCACTCGTCACCCGTTCGTGTCCCGATCCAATCTGTCCCTGAGTGCAGGGGAACCGGGATAATTTCCTCCGTGTAGAAAAAATCGTTCTTTCTTAATCATTAAATCCCATGTTGGAAAATAACTTTGACGTAATCTTTTCGTTTTGGTTGACTGGTGAAAACCGACTTACTGAGTTCCTTTTGACCACGAATGCCTCTACATCTTCAATATGAACGGGCCTTACAAAAGTCCAGGGCAGCAAAGCGGGAACTGTCTTGGATATGCCAACCCCTTAAAACTGTAACCTTGTTGTAATCTACTTATCATTCGTGATTTGATATTCTAATCTTTTTTCCGGGAAGCTTCTGGTTAGTTGGTCGGTTGTAGTGGTTGAAAGATGAGTAGAGTTGGTCAGTCGATGATATGGTAAGAAGTTTTGAAAATCTTAACCAGCCTACAGGCTTGTGTAGGTCCAGTTAGGGTGTTGGGTTAGAGTCCAGAAAGTTTCTCCAAACAAAGGTTGCAGACAGTAGGTGATATGACTCAGTGTAACAGCCCGTGGAGTCTGTATTCGTAATATATTCTTTACTAACTACATGTGTTCAGCATGTTACCTTGGAGTCGGTCTTTCGTCGTTTCTGGTTCTCTATTTCTCTTCCCAGTAGACGGTGCCTTATGGTAGCAACCGAACTCAGAACACATCGGGTTGTCTAGACTGAAATAAACAGTTGGTGTCGTTCGTTGATTATTTGAACAAATGCACTGCCTGATATTGTCTGATTTATATGTTCGTGTTTAATATTTGAATGTGTTTATTATATAGGTGAGTGTATGTGAAGTACCACCAGATCAGATATACTTGTGTCATGGATTGTGAATGTTCACCTACTGAAGGTTGCGATTTGACTATACGGTTTCTTTTATTCCATCGTTAGTTACCAGACTTGGTTTCCATCGCGGTTTTCAGACACGTGCACCAAATGATCTGTCGTGATTCATTATCTCTGTTCAACAATTTATCAGATTAATTTGGATATAAGAAAGACCGATTTCGTATCTACTTCCCATCTTGCCGACCTCGTTATCGTCTGCCAACCGACAGTTTTTCACTTGTCCTGATCCTCACTGTTCCATCAGTCTCGTGCCTATCGCTACTGCCACACTGTTCGACTTTCAATTTCGCACTGTTTACCGGGGACAGTCGTCCAGGTAGTTCTGTCAGTTTATCCGTCCGTTTTCCATTACGTTCTCTGCTGTCCGCCCTTGCACTAGGAGCACCACTTTGCCCAATTCATCTGATCTTCCGGAGCTGATATCCACCGGATAGTTAGTTTTTTTCCTCCCACGGTTCACACACACACACACACACAGATATTCTCCTCCCTCTTCTTTCCAACTCGTGGTGTGTCGATCTGGTAGTCTGCTGAAGTCAGATTATCCTAGGTTCAAGTAGAAAAAGAAAAAAAGGATCGTGCCAAGTCTAGACGGAAACCATACGGGAAAATCCGTGCTATTCTCTTGTGGCGTTCCAATTTATTTATATTAGTCGCATTGTCATGTGATTTTTTTTTCCAGTCGCTCGGCAAAGAGAATATGTAATTCCACCATGAAGGATTGTTTGACGTTGTAATCTGGGGCGGGGAGGGATTAAGGTCAACTAGAGAGGTTCGGGGTAAATTGCCATTTATTATTTTTTTAAAAAAAATCTTGTCTGTTTATTTTTTCCATTTGAACATTCGACGTTTTTTGTCGATTTTCTTGTTTTCATGTCCGCAATCAGATCTCATAATATGAAAATTTGGGGAACGCTGTTTCCGCATGTTCATTTCCCTCAGTGTTTCGTTGCTGTCCTGAAGCGATTATCCCAAGCATGGTTACCCACCACAGATAATTAAAATCGTTAATCCACTTTGCGATGGATGGTGCCAGACCCACTTCATAATTCGAAAATGAAGACAAACTGGCCATAAATACCCTTATTTGTCAGTCGAGGCTGAAATGTAACCAGTCAGAACCGAAAAAAAACATTACTCTTCTCGTTCCGCAGGTCATCAAAAAATCTTGGACTTTATAGAAATTGGCCTCGAAATGGTCTGCGGAATTTGTATAATTCATCCTTCATCACATTGGGGGGCGTCTCCGGTAAAGATATTCTATACCTGGATTTGTAAACGCTCTCAATACAAAGCGGCTGATTTTATTTTCAAGCCGTTATCGAAAACGATTGGTAGGTGATCGCAGATCTTCATAGGTTGTGCTTACCACTCATGCCATTCATCAAATTCCATCCCAACAGAATGTTGTTTCGGAGAGGTGCCTTAAACGGTGTGCTCATGTTTAGTTACATCTACCGACTTGAAAGCAATAATTGATAGTGGCATATGTGTTTTCGAAAACCGGTAGCAATTTTGAGAAGCGTTCTCGTTTACTTTGGCCTCGTGGTATAAAAATGGAAAATTCGAATGCCTATTAATTAGTTGGACACTTTACTTTGGATTATTAAGATTCTTCTTGATTATTGTTACAACTTTAGTCACTACTCCGAAATTCCCATGCCTAACCATGAGTGAGTTCCCCAGGCTTCCAGTTGGCTGCCGGTGCGCTTCCAGAAATGCTGTCAAATGTATCCACGTCTCAGATACTCTCTGCTGACAAAATCCCATTCGTTGCCTTGTAGTGAAGGTTTCATCACAGTATGCAAGTAAATGCGCAATTCGGACGTCGCCCACTGGGGGTAGGACTAATCTGTCCCGGTTGGCTTAGCGGAGCTGGCTAAATCCTACTTTTAAAGCAACCATAAATGGTGTACAGATCATGTGACACTATGCTTAACGATATTTTGGCAAAACGTGTCCCGAGCACCTCGTGTGTAACCATGTCAGTAGGGTTAATAGACGGAGCAATCAGTTGCTGACTTCTAGTAATCTGATTGACTCTCACATCGTTTCAGTCTTCTAGGTTAGAACCTTTGGTCGAAGGCTCGTGGTAAAGTTATTTGAATAAACCCTTCTTTCTGTGTGGTCGGGCAATATTGAGCCCATCGCGAAAACCCGGAATCCAGTTGATAAACAATATTTGTGATCACCCTTTTGGTCGTTATATATCTTGGAGTCGAGCGGTAAATGCTAACCATTTTTTTGTTTCGATCGGTCATCAACCAGTGAATGATTTATTCTGGCTCTGTCCGTGGATCTCATTTGTTAGACTACAGTCTTGCAGTTATTCTGCTACTCGCCTCTGAACGCTGTTATTCTTTTGATTCACTAGTCAATAGCTTTGGAAATCAAATGTGGGAGGAGGTACGAGCATGCATGTAGTGAATCCCACACGAGTTGGTTCTTTTTCTTTCCTCATTTTCTGACACTTTTCCCTTATCCCGCCCTAGTCTGTTGACAGTAAATGTGTGTGTGCGTGTGTGTGTGTGTGTGTACTTTTGTTCATTTAATCCGCATCTGGTTAGTGCGGTACTTTAGTCGGTCTTGCCGGAACAGCAACATCAGGATATCCGGTTCTGGTTATGCTATCAGCCAATGGATCTCGTTTTTCATAACGTCTTGTTGGCGGATTGTGGATTTTGTCTGAATTATATGTATTTGGGTGAAAAGTGCACCATCCACTGTGGCAGGTTTTTTCATAGGATTTCTTTTAGCAGAAATCATTTAGAAAACACCAAACTGCACTTTGTTTGATGTCGTGACGTGATATTCATGTTTCGATATACCTCCCCCTAAGTCGTGTGCTTGCGCGACAGTGCAGGTGGATGTGGCTTATCCTGCGATCGCATGGGCACTTGTACAACCAGGCATAGCTGGCACCTATGATTCTGATGGTTGCAACGAATCGGGTACGCCAGTGCACCATGCCAACTTTCGCTACTGTATTTTGTTAGCAGCTTGGTGTTTGTAGTTGAAAAAATCCGAATGAGAATGTCGAGGCAAGTTGGGGGTAAAATTCTGTCCCTAGCACCAATATAGTTGATCGAGTTGTGTGTGTGTGTGTGTGTGTGCGTTACTCTTGTTCCCAAATACGCCTTACGAAGCATTCAAACTTACGCGGAACAATATTTGATGCTGAACTAGTTGAGCCACAGTTCCTTAGTAAGGGCATCTTTTTTACTGACATGAACTATTGATCCGAACGATCAATAGTGTCCACGTCCGTTATCACATTACGGTCGAGATTTTCCAACCTGAAAACTCCTTTTCCATATTGACCGTGATATCTGCTTCTATGGGTATGCATTCCCCGACGTTTGCTGTTAATAATCATTTCAACACTTAAGTTTGAAAAATCATGCCATATACATTTTCTTGTCCTATTTGATTTGGACATCATATGAGGGTTGTTCATGTGCCAGCGTAACACCTAATCTAATGACAAGTGCACTGCACAATGTTGGCGGTTTGTGGTTCCTTTGGAGACAGTTTTCAACTTGTCGAATTGGCTGTTCATGATCTACTCTGGTCAGCTTGTCTTGTACGACCATGTAATTGATTCTATTTCTGTTTCCGATGATAGCGAGAATCGTGTTCAGCTGAAGAGCAAGTCCAGTAGACCTTCAGCAATACTGTGAGTGGTGGCCATTGATCCATCCCAGTCCGAATTTAAGTTTCGGGATATTTTTTTCGTTGGATAGTGAACCTCAATCGTCTTCGCAAGTGCGTCGAAGAGTCATCCATCAGTCGACTAGGAATTTGATATACAAAATAGTCATATGGCTCAAACAACTTGCGCTCTCGAGAACTGAGCGATAATCAATGTCTGGTACTCCCCAGGAGCGCGGACACACTGTCATGCGCAAGCATTCACCTGCGCGATGCATCATCAGCCATCTTACTGGAATTCTTTTGTTCGGTTGTCTTTTGGTTGGAATGTGTTCTAACATTTTCATCTGCAAAAACAAATCCGTTGCCGGGAAATTCCCGATTGGTACCGATGGCAATAGCGCATCCATGATCTTTTTCACTACTGCCAGTAATGAGTTCACAGTTGATTACGTATAGTTGCTGTGGACGTATTAAAAGCAGGACCGGTTTTTTGTTTGCACCTCAAACGTATGGTCCAGATTTATTGCATGCCTTGATTTTCCCAAACGAAGTTGTCGAAAACGACAAAACCATTGATCTTGTTCGTTCGGTGAACCGACAACAATCGTAGTAAATAAAAAATAACGAGCGAGAAAACGCGTTATTGGCCACAAACTATTCGCGTTGGTATTCCATTTCACGCAAAAATAAACGCTTGCTCTTTTGCCGTAAAAATTCACATCCTCGCGGTAATTGATACACTTTTGTTTGTCTTTTCACGCGCCACCTTGAAATTGTATGGTAAAGTCATTTTCTTCTGTCGACCTGCAACACGAGACATCGCCCCACGTTATGGGGTCAGCTAAATTGCTGCGGATGGGGAATTTCGATCTGACCACGACACTTTTTCTGGAAATTGATTTGTATTGAGTTCAGTTTGCTCCAATTAAAAGCTGCTTCGACGGACTAGAATTGCAGCGTAATCACAGTATTCCCGAGGCTTGGGTAACAGTGACCCTGATTTCAAGTGGAACAATGATCATTAACGCGTTCAACGAAAAATTGTATGAAACACAATCTACGACTCTTTGTCACCAGCTGACAAAGTCAATTAGACATCAAAGTTCGCTTATGACACTAAAATAAATGATTTGCGTTGATTTTCTGTGGTCTGGACCTATTGATCGATCTTTCGACTGGCTAGTTCAGCTCATCGTTATTAGCTGACCTTATCATGTGGTTTTTTGCTGTCTATCGACTGACTTATTCAGCGCGATGTCGTCACAGCTGCGCTGACCTTTGGTCAGGTTGTATATTGGTGTTTCATTAATAAAGGAAGTAGAAAGTTCAAGAGTTATATATATATATATATATATATATATATATCGAGATTCTTAAATGTAGATGCCACTGATCGGTGTGTTGTCATTATCATATTTGCAAAATAGTAACCATATTATGTGATAAGTTTTGTACGATTCTTTCGCTTAATCAACCGAACAAATCTCAGGTAGTCACTTTTCCCGGTCCCCTTTTGTTTCACACTGTTATTAGCTTCACCTTTGCCGAAACCAACGTTGTACCCTGTCGATTTCTCTTCATTTCACGGTTAATATTGGCGGTAAACCTGTTCCGGTTGTTCATTTTTCGTATATTATGTGGAGAAATTACGCTGTAACACTGAATAGATTCGTTTGTATCAAAGTTACTTATATAGTCGGCCAAATCCAACTAATCTGAAAATCGGTGCGTTGTTGCTCATTCCTCGAGTGAAGGTCTCGGTTTCCGCATTTCCTGTTGCCGTGGCGCAGTCCGTTTACTGAACTGATTCAATGGAGTTCCTTAACGAGGTGATCGTTGTTTGGCCAATCTCAGTTGTTCCGTTTTGTTTCTTGGTTGCAGCTATTTTGTCTCACCATTGTCACCACAAGTGGTCGGTATTCATACCCCTAAACTTTGGGAATTGATTCGGTGTGGTTGAATTGTGTAGTGAGGTGAAATGATTTCTCTTTTTACTTCAAAGGTTAAATCCCGCCGATATAACGCGAAATTTAGTTGTTTTCTCCTTCCATCCGTCTTTCTTTCACTCTAACTTTACTTACCATTTTTCTACCTACGGTATCGTTCGACCTGATCGCTAATACTATGCAACTTTGACGAGTTGTCACTCGCTTGACAACTGACATCATTCCACAAGCGGCACTGTTGATCATAATAAAGTTCACTTCTTTTACCCTCACATTTGTTGTTTGTTTTTCGTTACCAAAGTTAATAGTCTTGTTGCGTGTTTTGTCCTCATTGGTTTCTTTTCATTCGATCCATGTCTTGTTTTCTTTCTCTGCCCCTTCCTTTCTACTCCGTGTGAGTTTAACTTTCCCTTCCTCCCTGTTTCATTTCACCCTGTCTTACCCTGCCCCCTTTCCGCCATTGGGTTATTGATCAGTGGAATCGGATAAGTTTAAAGGCACCAATTGGTTTTGTTTATCTACTCTGTCCGGTCATCATACGGATGTGATTTTTGATTTGGCTTGGTAAGTTCCGTTCTGAACCCGGTAAGCAGTTTATGTCCGATTCTGTTTGAATACGGATCAAAGTTTATTGACTTTTCTATATGTCCTTATATTCGCGATGGTTTTCGAACTCTATGATAATGACAAATTGCAGTGAAGATCACGGGGTAGTATTGGGGTCGGAATTGCTCACTGGTATTAATGTCCCAGTAGTCGTGTCACCGGTCCTGAGTGATGATCGCACCAGAACCATCACGTCCTCATTTGGCTGAGGTTGTGCTCTTGATGTCTTCAGCATTGAATTGATCTAGCACACCAGGGCACTTTACAAATTCAGAATCCCGTCAGTTTTCTATTCATGAACTGAGGACTGCATTCTGTCCTGCCGACAGTTTACCTTTGGTATCCATGTACAGGAGAGTTTGAAATCGAATTTAGGCTCATGGCATTCATTCGCGCGAGGTCTCTGCGGAAAACGGTAATGGTCAGATGTTGCTCGTTTCTTCTTCTGCCTAGGTTTGCGATTAACACGATTCCGCGGCTTTTTCGAGATAAGTATGTGGGATTTCGTGTTGAATGAAGAAATCAATCGGACAGGCTTGTATTATCATCCTCGTTCAGCGTTAAACACCAAGGCAAGCCCCTCTGATCGTTGCCTTTTCCCCAGAATTACATGTTTCTATAACAAGTAAATATACAAACGGAACAGGCAGTGGATCTAAACAGGGAGGGGGGATGAATAAGGATGCCGCAGTAACCAACACGGAACGCAATCTAACTGTACAAACGCGGTTTTCAGTCATTTTGATTCGATAGGAAATGATAACCCGGTCGGCACTGTTCACGGCTCATTGTCATATCCTTCTCCAGTCGACTAGTCGACGGATCCTTCGGACCCCAACCACGAAGACGTGCGACACACACTTTACACAAGTTCGTTGTGCACGTTCTGATTCCACGTTAGCACGTCATTTGGTGATCGCGACATGAATTGTTCTATTCCATGGAAGGAAGGGAAACTAGGGCACGATATGGTAGACGAGTTTTCGCCATACGCAACACGTGATCCAACCAACGCGGTCTGCTATGCTTCAGATGCTTAGATAAGGTGTTCTCAGAATTGGCACCTAATGCCAGATTCTGAAGCTCTCGATTACTCGCTCGATTATTCCATCCAATCCTAGCTGTACTACGTAGACGTCGGTGGTCGAAAACTTCCAAACGGCAAGCTTGCATTGTGTATCTGAGATAACTGCTGCATCTGCACCTGTACCAAAATTTGGAAGAATCTTGTTTTCACCATCACTTCGCCGTAAAGAACTATGACAATGATTTGTTTATTTATCGAAGAATGTAAATTAAACTTCTCAGTATCAGCAGATTGACCAGCGCAAGTCCGGCACGCTTGTACATGTGACCATCGGCCCTGAACGATGCCATCCTACGAACAGGTTTAGTAGCCGTGGCAAGCTCAACAGGGCAGGACTGTCCACGTGGAACATACACTGCAAATTTGAGGATTTCCAAATTTCATCTCGTGCCACGTTGATGACATGTTCTCTTCGTCATCAGCAACAAAACAACCACATCACAAATGAAGTATGTATTCAGTTGAACAACTTCCACTCGAATACTTATTTAGCTCGGTGTGAGATTGCGGAGGTTCAACTATTCTCATTTGATAGTCTTCCACGACTTAATGGACCTAGTAGTTCTGTTTTTTGGGGGAAATGCACTCTAACACAAATTGCCTACCTATGAAGCAACTTAGACTGATCTTATTCGAACGCTGGTTCGTGCGACACAAAATCTGTAAAGAAGTATTGATTTAGATACAATTACTGTAAGGCTCAGTTCTACCCGATACCTTTTGGAACTCGTTTGCGTGCACTTCGCAGAAGAATCACCTATTCCGAAGTTGCAAAGTGCACGAACACTGAAAGTTTTCTCAAACCTCCTGTTCAAGACGGATGATGTTGATAGATTGCCTGAATTTACCCGTTAAATGCACGTACTACACGCCGCGGACTAGGCAGTTGTTCTTATCACCTCGGGGATAGATACGAAGTCATTGAAAGATCCTCCACCCCTACTTTTGCTTTATCAAACTAAGTCTACCAGCACACATGTGGATATTTGGTTTTGCGCGCATTGACAGAATAGGGAAACATTTTCGCCACCGAGCGGTTGAACATATTTCGGTGATTATCGGGTTTTCGGCGATTATGTTATTCAGCAAGCTCAAGTCAATGAGGTCATTAGTCACACACGCTACCTGACATGGTTAGGAAGTTTGCTTAGGAGATTTTTAACAAATATAGAATTGATCCAACTGTGAAGTGTCTTCGGTCTCGGTGGGATTTGAACCTACACATTTTTACCGCGCGTGTTCTAGCACCGTGGTTTGCCGTGTCCTCGTAGCTCAGCTGGTACCGCGCATGCAATAGTGATGCGTGGGTTGCATCCACACGTGGGTTGCATCCACACGTGGATTCGAATCCTGCCGAGGTCGAAGATTTTCACAGTTGGCTCAGTTCTACATTTGCCGAAAACATTATGTCCGTCTTGACAGGTCATCGCGTATATCGTCACAAACACGAGGTTGGTGGGATGTGCCGGGGCCGCTCTCGGTTACGAACGTGATCTGTGTAAGCAGTGCGAAATGGCTCATCAATTTGTGCACGACTTGCTAATTGGTCACTTGTTCTCTCCTGTTTGTTATCGCAGGTATTGCTTTCAAAGTCTGTTTGGCTGACTGTATGGCAAATGCCATTGACTTCAGCGTGTTCATTCGTACAGGTGTGCCGAATCGAACCCACATTTATGACGTGTTTATTCACATTTGTAACAAGAAAACGTTGCTTTCAACTCATCAAGATAATCAGACTTCAGACGCTCTACGTGCCGAAAACGTAGTTCGAACCTAAGGCCACACGTATTGTTAATATCACCTCATCATCATCATCAGCATCATAATCGTTCACCGTTAAACAGCAAGACAGACCTCATTGACCGCTGCCTTTTCCCCAAAGTTACGTTTCCATAAAAAGAGTAAATATCCAAGTGGAGCAAGGAATGGGCCTGCGTAGGCGGGAAAAGATAAGAATGCTGTTGTAACCAACACACGGAACACAGTTTAACCGTCGCCTCGCATGTTTACGAGACGTTTAGAATCTAAACGTTAGGCTCAGCAATTCGAACCTGGTGAGAACCAAAAACATGAGGTGCGACGAACACAAATTCTCCGAACCACGAAGATCAGTTTATATGGCAAGTTTTTCTGCATGTAAGCTTGTTTAGTCCTATTCCAATATTCACTAATCGCCTGTGTTTGCGGCGTTCGTGCTATTATCTCACGATTTGGTTTATTTAGCACTAGATCTTTCGTCTTTTGTCGAGATCATGGAATCGAGTTGCTTCTTCTAATAGCCGTATTTCATCGTGCGACCAGTGGTCTTGCGTGTGATAACACATTCGGTCAACATTCCGGTTATTTTTGTTGTCAAAGTTAAATTGGTTTACTTGTTTTTAAAAGTTCAACACGATTGGTACGGGTGGCTGAAGCTGGCCTTCATTCTTGGCATTTTCGATGTAAACGAAATGAATCATCGTTTGGATGCAACAACTAAACAGGACTAGGTATCGTGTATTTTCTGTCTTCATGGGGTTTCTTGGTATACAGTAATCCCCCATGCGGTGTCAAATATGACATGATGGTTGCTGGTCCCCAATCCGAATGTATTGTATCATTAACCAATCGATCCACGGAAGTAGTGGGACAAAAGTCGTGCGTTAGATCTCTAGATGTAGTCATTCGCTAGTGATAACAATAAAATACTTTAAGTCTAGGTGACTACCAATGCACCTTTTTGTATGTTTTCTTTACTTGTTCGATGATGTCACCAGTCGCTTCACTTGCTTTGTTGTCCGCATTTATGTTTGATGCTCTCGGTAAGAGGTAGACATCGGGACCACCGCTCACGATATATGAATAAGAAAGTTTTAAGTTAATTTTAGCGGATGTGCCTATTTCCTGGTGTTCGGTTGAACTTGTTGTTCTTGAGATGGACACTAGGCCTTCCCTCTGCTTTTTGGTAATGCGTTGATCACGGGCAAACTACGTTTTGGTATGTCATGCTGAGGTGGTTCGGGTCACATTATGAGTTCAGTTGGTTGCTTGACATTGCCTAGAAGGAGAGTTCCGAGTTTTGTTATGGCTAAATGTCGCCAAGTCTCACAGTTCTTTATCCTGTTACCAGAGTCATTGATATTCATTAGTTTACCAGCAGTAATTTATCGAACTGACGGTGAGAATATTACAACTAAAACCTGGTATAGTTCACTAGCTGTAGAAAGCAAAACAAAGATACATAAAAGAATGAGGGCTCATGGTGCCATGGTTGCGAACTGGTTGTCCCCACTCACTCACACCCAATCACTCACACCCAATCACTCACTCACACACTCACTCACTCATTCCGTCTCTTCCTCATTCACTCATTCCGTCTGTTACTCATTCACTCATTCTGTTTTTCCGCCGCATGCTTGAAGCATGAGTGCAGTGGAGAGTACATGTCCCCTAGCCACTAGGGCCCACTACACGGGATGGGGGAGATTGACAACCTTGGTCTTATTAAATGACGTGGCGTAGAGCCACATAAGGTTACACTAGGGCAGGTGTGGTAACGAGCCGGATGACAGCAGGTTGTCGTCTACCACTCACCCACTCACTCACGCCCATTCGCCTATTCACTCACACTCATGCATTAATAAATGTGTTGTCTTTTCAGTTTTGTTCAATAAAATTTCAAAGTTGCGGGCTCCAGTGAGAGTGATGTGCAATCTCATTGTCTCCAAAGATGCAACGATAAGTTGTATTGCTGTTTCTCAGGCAGAACAATTTTATTCTCATACAGATGTAGTTTTAATTGTAGTTCCAAAGCAGTTCATCTAAATTTTCAACGCCCATTAGAAAGTAAATTAAGTCGCCGGAAGCTTTCCTCACAATCAGGAACTTGGCTCTTTCTCTCTATCTCGCCGTCTGTCTCCCACGGTTCCATGTTTGTATCTATAATCCACATTGTTTTGTTGCAGTAGTGAACTACCCTTAACAATAGGAGTGACGGTATCTTATACCACGTGGCTTGCGCTAGTCCGTTGCTACAACACTTTCGATAAGGCTATCGAAAATGCGCCCGTTCGTTTCCCCTGGTGTACTCAGGCCCGCCAGTACGGTTTTCGTGCACCGCTCTGTTTCAGCCTAGCACGTGCTTACAAGTTGATGAATAAATCAAGCGCAATACGTTTTGCATATTCTGTTGCCCCGTGTTTGGATTTCTTCAGTCTCGCAACGAATTTGTTCGCTGACCGGAATGCGGATACCGTGTAAATCATAGATGGGTGTGGTTTTTACCATCATACCTAAAATAACTTCACAATTCTCCCCGACAAATTTTGATACATTTACCATGAAGTCTGTTCTTGGTTGGTGAAAATGGGCGAAAGCGATGGCTGGATTCTTTCGCTCTTTTTTTCTCTCTTCTACTTCTTCTCGGTCTCTAAATATATCTGTCAGTTTTATTGCAAAATGGGTGCACATTGCCATGTGGAAGGACCATTTTCTCGTCACCTCTTCTATCCAATTTTGTGGTTGTCTGAATTCGCCTGAGGTTGTTTTGTATTGTCTCTGTCCACTTCATATTTGATGAAAATCGACTTATACACCTACTAAACTTCTCCCACAAATTAGTCAAAGGCGAGAACAAAAAATCCGGCTGGTCACAGATAGATTTTGTCTAGTTATAGATGCTCGATCGATCTGTTCTGGCTCACGGATATTTTCCACCGATTTTCACGAAGTACTAAGTTTTTTTGCGAATTTGTTCGTTCATTGTTGTGCAACAACTGGGGGACCTCACCCTTTCCCCGTCCCACTGTGTCGCTTCACGCTTGCACTGTCTCACTGATGCGTGGCTCTTTTTCCACTCGCTTTTACCAATTTTCTTCCCCATTTGTCATCAGGAATTTTGACATAGTTCTTGGCATTTGCCATCTCACTATGGTAATTTTGACAGAAATTATTGTCTGTGTTAAAGTGCAGTCAATGTTTGCTTTCTCCTATCCCGCATATTCGCATTCGCCCGGTTCATTACCACACCATAACTATTGTGGTCTGTTATTTTAGTTGTTCGAGGTTGTTTACAGATCCAGTATCGTCGGAGCTGCAGCAAAAGTGCAGAGCATTGCAAAAATTGAACACAAAAAGAACGTTTGTATAGAGTTCTCTACAAATACGGACTCTGTAAAAATTTTTCCACGTCATTGATTGCCCGTCCTAATTCATGATTCATCTGTGGGCTGTTTGCTATTTGGGGGTGGTCAGTTGGACAATGCACTTTTCACGTGAAAAAAACCAAAGCTTCGACTCCAAAATCTGTCAGTTTCCTTGATGATAGACAGCAGATCTCCATCGCTCAGATCGTCACCAAATCTGAGCAATCATACAATTACATATATATATATATATATATATATTAGAGGCTAGAAGGCGTACACTGAGTTCTAACGTTTATTCTGTCGTTTCGATTCAAACTAGGACTCGTTATCAAACAAGAATGAGTGATTGAGTCAATCACTCTTAATGGTTGTGCCCGTATATGTTGATTATAATGCCCTACAAAACGTTTGGTGTCAATCAGTTACATTTTGTCGGCCATAGGTAGTTCTGTTCAGGCGGAATTTCCCTCTAGTGTGTTTCGCACATTTTTCTCTCCGAATATGGAATTGAAAAATTTTTAAGGTGCGTATGAATTTATTCCACTGTCTTGGATCTTGCTGATGAGCGACCGCGACAAATAGGTACATTTGATTTAGTAATGCCAAATTCCTTCGCGCGTCTCACGCACAGATGGGCGCAGTTAACAGGGATCGAATCAGCCACCTTTCTTATAGGCTGAAAGCCGTTCGTGTGAACGTTCAAGTAACGCGTAACGACTAGGAATCACCACAGTCTGAAACTAAAACAGTTTTAAATTGCTACCCTACGACTTGCTGCGAATAGTGAAATGTTTACGCATTTGATTATTTGCTCCGAAACGGCATAGGTTTCCGTTTCAGACTATTTTGCTTCACAGTTTTTCGGTGAACGGTGTCGGCGATTAGACTGCCAGAAACATCGGACATCGGGTGGGACGACCGAGTACCTTTCGCACGTAACCAAATCGTCCGCGGCCCACACTTGAGGGGATCTCCAAATCGCGATTCTTGGTAAACAGTCAAAATCGGTACAAACATTGCGTATATGTGTACGCCCGTAATAATAGCGCGTGGACTAAAAATATCAATCAGTGCTTACATCAGCCCTGAGTCCATCCGGATTTGCTGAGCAAATCCTCTCAGCACCAGTCTATTTTTGTGGACGGAGGTCTATTCTGGGTGACTGGAAATCGGTGTTGGTCTTATTTCACGTGAATTCTTTCACTAATATCCTGATCATTGTCCCAAGCTCACCATCAGGGGAGATGACATCGTCAGACGGTAGGGCTTAGTTAACTGCAGTCTCTCGTACTATTTATGAGGTGCCTGTCGTTAAATTTGACTTTGACGTTCTACGTGACCTGAAATTGATGGATTGGTTGTTCAGCGTTTTAAGATTGATGTTCAGCAAACTGACCGTTGATCTGGTGTTTTTTTATCTTGTGCCTAGTGCCTTTGGTTTCGTTTTGATCCAGTGGATACAGCTATTTGATTTTGTGGTATGTTCACATAGGATTTGAATGCATAACCATGATTTGGTGAATTTTAAATCCGCAGATTCGTTTGCTACTCGACCGTTTATTGTGTGAGCAAATGACTTGGTCTTATAAGCAGTAAATGTTCCACTTCCGTGTAACACCCGAGCTTCTGTTGCTATGCGAAAATTGTTCAGTACGAATGTGGTTGTTGTTCCATCTCATCACTGGTGGATTGGGATGGTCGATTTTGGTGCGTCATAGCGGTTTGTTTGAATTAGTCTATGAACTGCGATATGTACGTTCTTACTTTGCTCGTGTATTTACCACATCAGAATCATTACGATCGAGTGTATTTTGGGTTGTGGACTCTGATGGGTTGAATACAGCACATTGAATGTCCGAAAGTTGACATTGCATTGAAACTGTTGGTTTATGGAAGTGAACAGATGTGGCGTGCCATTAAACGCGTTTTAAATGCGGTTGTGTTGGGGAGGGGCACTCTACGTTGAGGTCAGATTTGTGACTAAGGCATACTGAATACTTTATTTTATCTCCTCCATAACTTGTCGTTTGTTTTTGTATAAGCGGGGCTCATATAAGAAAGAAAGAAAGAAAGAAAGAAGTGGAGAACTGTGTCCTTATTCATGAGTTATGTGATTACAAGAGCCATATAACTTGACCCAGATGACTGATTTTTGAGGTAAGGAGTGATTTGTTCGCGTCTCTAATACTGCAGTCTCCAATAAAGTTATTTAGTTTGGTTGTTCGTTGTCTTTGCGCGGGCATATGTGGCAGCATTTTCCGTATCTCTAGAGTTGTCGACTTCTAAAGTCCTTTTGTGATTTTTCGCGAATTTAACCAGTCTTTTACGTACGCTCGGATACTGTGTGTTGGTATGGCTCTTTCCAGGACCAGGGGGACTTGATACTCAAGAAGCTTTGATTATGCTTAGGTAATTAAGTTCTGCATTACGGCGCATCCGTAAGTGGGGAATGGCAACGACGGGATACTACGGCGGATTTTTCTTTCCCCTTATAACGAGATATTCCGGAGGGATTTGAGTCTTTCATTTACATACGTCAATCGGTTGTTGTCGTGACAGCAGGTGACGATGTGCAGATATGAATCGCTGTATTTCTGCTTTGTTTTCATTACTTTACGGTCATCTGTAAGTCCTGGAGTCATTTCAAATAATTTGCGTTAGGGCAGTACTCAGGTGGGATAAATTTGCGGTGCACATCGTTCCTCGTCGAGCAAGAGGGAGAAATGAATTGATTTAGTTGGTAATTTGTCCCCACCTAGTGTATTCCTCCGATGCGTCGTTCCGTCATTTCTTATCCTTTGTCGACCGACGGAAGAATTAACCATCATATCATTTTGTTTGGATGAATTTTTTCTCACGAACCACAGTTTTTATTTTCTCGCATCTACCGTAATTGATTAGATTAGTGCAGAAAGGAAATCTTACGTGATTCGGAACGCTATTACTGTTCGCTTCTTGATTCCTCCGTGTAACCGTGTGCTTGAAACGGTCACATTAATGATCTCCTGATTGTAATAATGAACAAGTTTGTCACTATTTAAAAAGTTGCTCCCATTAAACTTAGCAGTTGCCAGTCTGCTTCATGCGTTGCTGCTGATTTTTGAGGCGCGATGATTTCATCAGTATCATGTGAACGTTGTCACTTGATCGGATCTGTTTGTCTAGACCGAATGTAATGCTTGTTGAATTCCTGATGCCTCCTACTCCAGTGTTAAGTGAACTGTTGCGATTTGATAATGCAGCTCGGCCGATAGTAGTTTTTCTAACTCTTGTAATTTACGGTGATCTTCGGATGAAGTGACTGACAAACTATCCTACTCAAAATCCGTGATAGGACCACCCTAATATGGTCAACCGTTCGTCCGAATCATCATAATGGCTGACATTTTCGAGTTGTTTCTCTTCCTGATCTCCTGCAGTGTTACCTGCATCCTGACCGTCGAAACGGTGCTTATGCACATAATTCGGACACACTTTGTGTGTACCACGGCCTTCCGCTGTGTGTCACAGTCATGCAAAGGTTCGTGCTCTTTGCCTCTCGTTCGTTGTTTGATTACGCTCAATGTTCCTGATCTGTCTGAATCCCAGGTGAATTATTTTCACAAATCCGATTGTGAATTACCAACATCTTTGGGGAATTGATAAAGAAAGTTTCAGTAGAATCCAATCCTAATCTGATGTTATTCCGTCCGCATGATTCAACAGAGACGATTTTTCGGTCCTCTCCTTGTGGATTTGTCTTTCTGTTTAGATTTTACAAACATGAATTCGATTCGAATACGGAGAGCAATCATGTCTAGGATTATCATCAAAACAGCGGAAATCGAGGAATAGCAATCAGTACCGACGAACAAAACAGAACATTACACAACAGTGTTGAACACCATGCTAACCGGCGAATTGCTCATCGCGTTTTAAACCGCCCATACATTCAGCCATTGCCGAATATATCCATCCAATCGTCCGCTAGTTGTCCCAGGCTATCTACATTTCTCATGCATACGGTAGTCATGTTAGATTTGCGTGCGGCGCACTTTTTGTAATTTATCGGAGTTCGTTTCCAACTTAGCTAATTGTTCCGGTCATTCGGTCAGGTGGGCATTAATTAGATCGACGATTGGCCTAGGTAATGACGGGGATCGTAATTCCTTGGATTTTGTCAGATTTCATAAGGATGACAATCATAGACGAATATCCTGATTGCTAACCCAATTTTCTGGTGTTTTATTTATTGCAAAGATAGACTATTTTCTAATGTTTCTTTTTACTAACCATTTTTTGCGCAAGGTGTAGTTATGCGAATATTCGTGTTTTATGTTAAAAAGTTAAAATATTACTGTATTTTAGGCAGAGGTGAAGGATTGGTCACCAGCTTCCGCATGGAATGCATCGACACCGCGGTGTTCATCTGTCTATCTAAAGATATTGACCGCCGGTCGTTACTAGATACTGCTTGGGAGGAGGTAAAGTTTGCCATCGTGGTATGATTTAGATTCGTAGTTCATCATTGTCATTTAGCGACAAAGAGCAAAGCAAGCCCCACTGGCCACTGCCTTTCCCCCAGAATTACATTTTTTATAAGCAGGGAGTTGACCTAAACAATGAGGGTGAGAAAAAGATAAGGATGCTGCAGTAGCCAACATACGGAACGCAATCTAGCTGTACAAACGCAATTTTCAGTCATTCTGATTCGATAAGAAATGATAACTCGGTCGGCACTGTTCTCGGTTCATTGTCATATCCTTCAATGTCTCCAGTCGACTAGTTGATGGTTCCTTCGAACTCTAACCACGAAGACGTGAGACACTCACTTTACCCAGATTCGCTGTTCATGTTCTGATTCCACGTTAGCACGTCATTTGGTGATCGCGACCTGAATTGTTCCATTCGGTGGAAGGAAAGGGAACTAGGACACGACATGGCAGACAAATTTTCGCCATACGCAATACCTGACCCAATCAATATAGTCTACTGAGGTTCATGCTGCCTTCTGATGAAGCCGAGAATTCCATACATTAGCTTCCTGATTTCGTCTGAAGTTCCTTGGCATCAGTCGGTGCCAGCCAGTAAATATTCGGAACATGAACACAGACAGTATACATCAGTATAGCATCTGTTCATTTAAGTGGGGAGTAATTGGATATCGCGGTCCCCTCGGGTTCATATTTCGTAGGTAGTTATATCGACTAGTTTTATTTTCGAACTTGTCGGTTACCTCTCCTCTTTCACTCTTTTGTCCTTTATTCCACGAAGGAAGAGATGAATTCCATAATAGTTATTCAATATTATCGAGCATTCGTGAACACCTGTGCTTGAGATCTCCTTGCTCCTGTCACAGTGTGTATGGTGTGAAATTGAGAGCATCGAGCGGAATGTGCTTGCGAACGTTTGTAACTGGTGCTCGTTCTTGCTAATGTTGGATAATTTCCAGGCTATCAGGTTACCGGTATCCGAATTGGAAGCGTGATGCAATAATTGGGATAAAAAGGCATAGTTTATTTGTCTCAGAATATCCTGTTTTCAAAATTCACCACCTTTTGTGTGCTTGCGATTGTCGCCCATTGATGGCTCTGATCGATTTCGTTTTGGAGACTTTCCCTCGCAGCCATTCCACATCCGCCGAAATCGACGATTTCTGATGTATATCAGCAACTGTCTGTTCATCCGACCAACGTGAACAGTTAGAGTATCATCGGTAAGATAAGGATCGATAGATCTCTGATGTGTACAGTTTTTTTTGTAGGTCATACCCAAAGCCTTCGTCGTACTTAGGCTACCTGCAGAGAAGTCATCTATCAGTAGGGGTCGATCGCTGTGAGCTAACGGACAGTAACCGTGCAAACCAGTGACGGCTAGGTGCAACATCATGTGGTGAAGTTCAACAAACCGTTCAGAGCCTGCCCGGTAGCGTAATGGCTAAGGCGTTCGACTCGCAATCGTTCGTCCCGGGTTCGCGTCCCAGTTGGGGCTCGGTGGATATGCACTGCTGATGATTCCTAACAAGGATGAAACAGCTGTACAGTGCTTCCGTGGTTTCTTTATGGTGAGTTGAGTGATGATATCACATGGTGAATTATTTCATGCGTACAGTTTTATCAATGGGTATTTGTTCACTTAATGTTAGGGCGGTTGAAGCAACGGATTTGTTCCAAAGCTTAAGCTAAAAAGTAATGCTCCGATATTTTGGTTTGACTTGACTTTCCTAGAGTTCTGGTGTGCAGATCCAATAGTGGTTCCATACATCCGCGAATCGTCAGTGCAGTGATACGTGCGTGCTCATAACGCACAAGGCCAACTGGACTAAGGCAAGGGGGGGGGAAAGGTAGCCACAGTCGTGGAATCTGGAGCGAAAATGAACAATGTAAGTTCTCACTGGGTCAGGCCTGATGGTGCTTCCGTCGCCAAATTAGAACGACGACAACACTCGATTTTTCTATTCAAGTTGTCAGTTTGTTCGTTGTGCACGAGAGTCAATCGCATTCAGTGCGATGCATCTACTCGAGAAAATGAGTTTGGGCATATAAATTACCGGTAACTTTATTGTTTGATGATCTTTTCACATCTAACCAGGTAGGACGAATATTGTGCGGATCTGTTTATCTTCACATGCCGATTTGCAGGGTCATAACCAAGCGGCGTCCATACTACACCAATTTCCACACCCCGGAGGTGTGGTGGACAACTTTTGTATTAGCCTTATGCGAGTTGTTTCTTGCCGGAACGCCACCTGTTGTCTTGATACTTCACGACCGAGTGAAATCGGTCCAGGTGGACTGTTGCAAAGCAAAAGGTATGTTGTAGAACATCCGGTTCGGATTGACACATACTCCAGTACTTTTACGTTCGTATTTAACGTTCTAGCGCACTTTTTTGTCTTTTATAGCACATGATTCGATCAATATATTCATGTTCCACTGGACTATCGGTTAATGTGGATGCATCACGCAAAAGTCACGGTCGCGGCCTGTGCGGTGCATAAGGGAATTCACTTTTGATTCGATTAAATCGGGACAGTACAGTTTGAAGCAGCAGCCACACTAGATTTTCAGTGACTTGGTCATGTTTCAAGATGGCTCACATGGCTTACAACACCTCCGTACTCGAATTTTGTTTTTCACGTCTATGATGGTTGACCTTTTCAGATAGTAGGTGTTGTTCGGTTGTCTAGACGAGACTCGGCTCTGGTTTTGGTTCCGAAATTCGCGGTCTTACTTCACGAGGTCCATATCCTGACTAGGTGGGCATTTTTCCATCCGATCTGGCAGTCTGCTGAACACTCTTCCTATCGTCCTTTTGGGTTGCCCTGTGGCTGTGATGGTTGGGCTCTCCTGAACTGTAATTCTCAGTAGGAGGAGTCGTGCTGGCTACCAGAGTTATGGGTATGATGCGGCTGTTTTTATGACATGCTGGAAGATTGATTGCAATGGAAGGACCATACCCCACAGCCGCTAGGACCCATTACGTGGTGACTGGGGATAAGGCAAACCGCCAACGGTGGCTCTAAAATTTGGATTGGCACAGAACTACATGAGGTCTCTATAGATCAAATGTGGTAACAGTTGGGCGACAGTGAGTTGCCGTCTACCGTCAAATTGATTGGCCGATCTGTGGTTCGATCCTCCGGCGATTTTAGTGACACACGTTTAATCCACTTGACCACCGGTTTGTTGACAACGTGGCCTTTGTCTGTTGGGAAGTGCTTTTCACGTAATCGTTATTGCTTCTCTGGGCCGCGGGATAAACAGGCCTACCCTGCACAGTTCCCCATTACGCGACCGAATTTCGAGTCTAGATTGTTTCCGATGTTTTTATGACATGCTTCTTGAACGAGTATAGTGCCCATGGCCAGTAAGGCCCATGGGCGTGGCGAGAGAATCCTCAACTGTGACTCCGTAACTTCCGTGGCATAGAACCGCATCAGATTTCTTTAATTTAGGTGTGGCCACGAGCAAGGTCAATTCTTTTTTGTTCAGAAAATAAGTTGTCGAACGTGCTATATCGGGGCCCCTAGAAATGGTTAGCGAAAAGTTCAACTTGGGGTTCAGTGTGATCTTGGATGTCTAGTGACAGCTAGATGGGCGGAGCATGACTGTACATTTATCAAGTTTCGAAAATGACATTTAATGTGATGTAGAGGACAAAATCCCATATTGTTATAACCGCTTTACTACGAGCTCGAATTCGTTTAATTCGGTTCGATCGGCGTTATTGCCTGCACTTATTTATGACCGGAGTGATCAAACAAGCGAAAACTGTAAATACACTATCAAAATTCCACACTCCAAGGTACTATCTTCCCCATGAATTACGTCTTTGTGTATCGAAAAGTTGATGCGTCATGTATTGGTCTTAATTGTGAATGATATAATGTTAGTAGCAGCGTTGTTGGTAGATGTAATGCGCCAACGTTTCGACTACCGTGGGTAGTTTTTCTCAAGGCAAGTTTTAAAATCAAATGACTGAGGGAACGTTTAAATGTCAACTAATGTTCAGTTGTCTGTGTATATTTGTGATTGTGTGTACTTTGAGCTGGGACATAGCATAGATTATGAAAACACAAAAGTTCTCCAACGTGGATTCAGAACCTGCACTGAACGTGAATTTGCCGAGACTCTGGCTATAGGCACCCACCCCACATGCATCAATCGGAACGACGGAGCAAAGATTTCGGAGATATGGACAACCCTAACATCTTTGAGAAACAAACATTCCAAAGGTCATCACGCTAGCTGACCCCACCCCCACGGCGACGCATGACGTA
>LUCM01007073.1:4550-16874 GCA_008360955.1 Fasciolopsis buskii
ATAGGCAGTCCTTCGAACCCAATTTATGGGGAACGATAAATTGTGCTGAATTTTGAAAGTTCTTGGCTCCGTCGAGCAAAAGCAAACGGAATGTTCTTGGATATTACTGTCACCGGTGACTGCTGCATTTCAACCTCTTAGCTCAGAAACCAAACTCCTAACTCCCGTTGAAAGACTAAGCTCGTAGTCACGAGCAACATACCAAGAATAGCCCTCAAAAAATCACATTTGTTATTCAAATGTTTACCCTAAGAAAATCATACCAACGGCGTTTTCCATCGTCTTCTGCCATCTGCTTTCAAACTGACACCCGGGGCTCTTGACCGTAAAAATCCCCATTGGCCATGTCGGAATTGATAAGAATATGCCATTTTCTGATCCTCAGGATACTTGTTCAAAGTATGCCTTTAAAAGTGAGAATAAGAATTCCTCTGCACTGAAAACTCCATTAAACAATTAAGCCCCCAAGAATCGTGTCTGTCCGAATCAAGCAGCACATTTTGCATAGGGAAGACAAACGCTGAGATCAGAAATATAGAGAGCGTCTACATTACCAGAGAATCGGAAGGGAGTTGCATGTCGAATTATAGCAAGCAAGTAAGTTGCTCACATACAAAGCCCTAACGAGCCCGGTAAACTGCGGTCGACCACTCCACGGGCTAGAAGCCGAGGGTTAAAAGAAAATTTATGATTAACAGTCAGACCACGTGATATCAGGTAAGATGTTAGCACGTAATGAAAGGATTTCGCGACGTTCTAACACGGCCTTCGGTCATGTTCCAAAGGTCCGCGATCACTGTTTTAAAAAAATTATCAGCCTTGGAATCAAGAAGAAAGGAAAAAGACGTGCCGGTCGAGCACGAGCGGCTTTTCGAAAAAGCCGTGTTGGTTTTTGTTTGTGAAAGGTTTGATCACTGGTCGAGCCGAAAGTGCTGCTATAATCAGTCTCTCCATGATTTTCAACAATACCGGGATAAGTGTCACTGCTTGGTAATTGGCCAGATCAAGCCAAGATCCCTTCTTGTTGATTAGCATGACTGCAGATTTTTTTCCTGACAGATATAGTGACTGTACTTCATGGGCAAATGAAATAATTCAGTTAAAAGAATAAGAAAATTATAGCCTCCAAATCTGAGAGCTGCCGGTGCCAGTGCACCTGGACCACGTTGGTTAGGGATTTTCGTGCTGTAAATGTGAGGGCATATTTAAAGGGAGTGGAAGTTGATGGTGAACAAATACGCTTCGTGCAACGTCTTATCCGATACCTGGTTTTGGGAGGTTTGAGCGATCGATAAATATAAGAAAACTGACAGGTGGTCGTGCCCCGAAAGGCTGTTTCCAAACGTGATCGCTACTTTGGATAAACTCAATGAGATAAACAATTCAAGCAGACTGCTACGCCTGGCATAGAAGCCCATCCTCCAGGATCTACCCCATTCAGGAAGAATATGACGACGGCCTAAATAGGAGGAACAGTATACTTCGAGAGCGTATTAATCCTCACCTATCGGTGTTAAGCCACCAGAACTGCCGTTAGGCAAGTTAATGGTTCAACTACGGAGAAGCAATCGAAGCTAAAACAGAGCGAGCCACAGATATAAAGCAGTATTAACTCGTGATGTTTAAACTCAATTTTAAGCCATAGAAAGTCACCCAAAGCGGAAGAATTAGGATGACGAGAACTTTTGGCTTTTTGAGGGAGCTTGCTTTATTGGAAAGCAATCGACACCTTATATTGGGGTAGATGGGTGCATGCAATTTAATTTGCTCAACATAAGACAAGCATTTATGGGAAATGGCTCGATGGATCGTTAATCGTGGAGTGTTAGGAAGTCGATTAATCGTTCTTAGACCTCTCTCATTGCAGTAATTAGTATTTTTTTCGTTTGTGCGGAAGAAAAATGAAAAAAGTTTGAAAAATATTATCAAAATTCCCGGAATAAGCTTCATCTGAAGAACGCCCGCTACAGTAAGCAGCAACATTGGGAAGCAAATAGTCAAGCTTACACTCCTTTTATCGAGCGGGAATTGGTAAATCTATAGTATACTACGCCTCATGCTTCGGAGTTATCTAGTGAGCAGATAGTTTACGAATTATCAATTAATTCAGCATCCGCTTTTCTAAATTACGTAAGCCCTAATTATGAAACATTATGGACTTTTCAAGAAAAAAAAGCGAGAATAATTCACAGCAATTTTGCTAGTGTACTGCTGGAAATCCAGCCTCAGGAAACATTAGCCATCGGCGGGGCCACTTTGTTTGTTCAGCACTGTCTTGGTTACTTCGAAGGAGCACCCAGCACATCCAAGTTGAAGATGTTTTACTTCATATTTCGAGAAGCTCTAGGACTTCCAAGCTAGTATTCACTTGCTGGGTACTCCCTTTCATTACCGCACAAAGAGGTGAAACATATTTGGGATAAGACGAAGGTTCGAATAGGAGTCGGATTTTAGGTGAAGCTTACACTCCAAACAAACGTACGTTAAGTCCATAAACGTCCGGCAGAAAGGAAACCATCACACCTAGGAAAACATGTTCACTAATTTCCGGTATTGTTAAACACGGAGCTTCTATCGAGGGCAGTGACGATACCGCGATGAAAAACTTCCGCTTATCCGGAGAGGATACGATTTCGATCCTTTGCTAAGGGTTTTCGAATTCATTCATGTAAAGGTGCAAAACGTGGAAGGAAATAAAAAAGGTGGGACAAAGTTGTTGCGGAAATTCTTCAGGTAAGCATCCATTTTTAAGTAGTTCTTGGTCGCCTCATGAAATTGGATCGTCAAGAAATTTAAGGGTCTTTATATTTTGGCGCTAGGCTTCATAATGTATTGCACAGGGTAACAATATATCGTGCTCTGTTGTGCCATTAGACCAAATTGCAGATTTGCTTAATCATAATGGTCCGAATATAGTGTGGGTAATAACCTGCAACTGGAGTGACGGAGAAATCTTCTGCCATGAATTTCTTGTACCAGTATAAGTAACTTTATAAAATTTTTTAAATGACGGAATTCATCCACAAACACACGGGCCTTACAAACTTCAACCGTTCAGCAACATATGGTTCGTCATCAAGTTCAGTCTTGAAGATCTTAAGGCTTAAATTAGGAATGATATCATAGAAATAACAGCGTTGTTCGCAGATGTAATGCGGCAAAGTTTCGACTACCAGAGGTAGTCTTTCTCAAGGTTAGTTTTACATTCAGATGACTGTGGGAATCTTCACATGCCAACTGATGTTTAGTTTTCTGTGTGCTTGTGCTTGTGTGTACTTTGAACTGAGTGTCGGGTGAGAGAATAGTTGTCCTTCACGTCATGCGTCCCCATGGTGGTGGAGTCAACTAGCGTGGTGACCTTTAAAACGTCTCTATCTCAAGGACAATAGGGATGTCCATATCTCCAAAACCTCTGTTCCGTCGTTCTGATTGATGCATTTGAGGTGGGTGCTTATCGCCAGAGCATCGACAAATTTACGTTCAGTGCAAGTTCTGAATCCATGTTCGAGTACTTTTGCGCTTTCATAGTCTATGTTATGTCCCTCTACTATGGCATGCAGAGAGATGGCTTAATCGCGCTCATGTTTAGATAAGTTCGCCTTAGCTGAAGGTCTGCACTATTCTTTCCTTCATTGCTCTGTTATCCTTGTCATCAGTTGTCTGCTGGTTTGTCCAATGTATTCTGCTGGGCATTCCTTGCAACTGATCTTGTAGATGCAGTCGTCTTAGACTTGCACACCGACATGATCTTTAGCCTTCGATAAGTGGCGCTTTAACGTATTGTCCATGTGGGAGAAAGTGTGAATGTCAAAGTCACTGAGGGCCCTTCTAATGGCTTCCGAAGTGCTTGATCTGTACGGAATTCTGACCGAGGCTGCTTTCTATCTTTGCTGTTGTATTTATTAACATTATATTCACAAATGAAACCAACGAATGGGGCATCCATTTTTCGATGCACTTTTTACGCACCCTTGCTGCATTCAAACATACTATTACTCGCAGTACATGACTGGTAATCAGTCACAGAAAAATCTTCGCTAACCGTTATATAGCTTTGATTTACAAACCCGGGCTTGGGAAATCACATTGCTTGTTATGATCTTGTGAGCGAAACCACATTGCACTGCATGTTTGGTTTCCGTTTTCCGTGTCTCCAGTGTGCCTTCTTGGCCGAATTTTGATCTCGCTGTGCGCATGACTCTCGTATGTCAAGAAATATACAAAAGCAAAGAAACTTTTGAAATTATATTAAAGTTCCTCTCACCCTCTCTCTCTTTTATTTATATTGTTTGTATTTACTGGGCATCACCTATATAAAAACTTGACCTTGCCTTGCACATGCCTACGGTAAATTGAGAAATATACGTTATTATTATTATTACATCATTCAGTCTGGATATTTACAACCGGTTATCAATCATATCGCTATGGGAAAAAGCTCGCAAACTGGATCAATCTCCTTACATTCAAACAGTGTTGTCTTCAGTGTAATGTTATCCCAAAAACTGTTGCTGTTAGACCTCCGGATAGTTCAGTTGGCTCTATGAAAACCACCTTGGTTGATTCGTGTACGTTTCAACAACAACGTATTCAAGGATTTACAGTAAACATACGTTCAAAATGCTTCAGGCTACGGAATATAGATAACTATCTGAACCATTTGCTCCCGGTGTAATTCCTCCAAAATTTCCATCTGTCGTTGAACAGCGACGAACACATGCTTTAAAAACGTGGAAAATAAGACAGAAACGCAAATTCTCAAAACTAACCTTGAAAAACGGCCGAGGACGGAGCAAAGTCAAAAGTCATGAAACGTACAATAATGAACACCAAAAATGTCGTAGTGAAAGTATCCAGCAGACCGTTGACATTTACAGGGTCAAAATTACTACAAGAAGATCTGAACTCCCATCTCCAGAGAAACCCGCTAATGGACGAAGAAATTGTGCCAACAATGGAACATGCTTTATGGAACCTCACATAAGAGAACGCTAATCTGGTTAGGCTGAAGATATGCAATATCCTTAAGAACCAACAGTCAGTTGCATCAAATATCACAAGAGAAGAAAGGAAAGCACTGACGAACCTAAAACAAGATTGAATAACCCAGATCAGGAAAGCGGACAAAGGGAATGGTACAGTTGTTCTCAACAAAGTGGACTACTGGTTAAAGGTCGCCTAGCATCTACTGGATTGACTTTATGAAAAAATAGAAAAGAACAAAGTGAATACAACACTTAGTAACTCAAAGGCCCATGGAAACAAGTATCTATTTGGCTTGAAGGAAAAACTCGGGAAATCTCTGTGATACTCAATGACACCAAAAGCAAGCAGGCCTGGGAAATTTTACGGCTTACCGAAAATCCACAAACCCGACATAAACATTCGTTCAGCTGTAGACTATATTTCTTGTGGAACCTACAAACTAGCAAAATATTTTGGTGAACTATTAAAACCCCATCAGAGGGTAGTAGTAAGTCATTTCAATGATCTTTTCGAACCCGCCCATACGCTGAAAGACTTTGAACTAGAAGACGATTAAGTTGCCATGAGTTTTGACGTGGTCCCTTTGGGCACGACAACAGAAGTAAATAGCTATGCAATGATGATACCGACCGCAAAGAGGAGCTAAAACGACCAGACATCTTCCGAGACAATCACCATCCGCCTTGCTCCATAAGGGAACAAATAAAACGTTGCATATCACCAACCAAGAAGAAAAGAAAAAGAAAACAGCCTCGGTCAGATTTCCGTACAGATCAAGCACTTCGAAAGCCATTAGAAGGGCCCTCAGTGACTTTGATATTCACAATTTCTCCCACATGGACAATACGTTAAAGCGCCACTTATCGAAGGCTAAAGATCATGTCGGTGTGCAAGTCTAAGACGACTGCATCTACAAGATCAGTTGCAAGGAATGCCCAGCAGAATACATTGGACAAACCAGCAGACAACTGATGACAAGGATAACAGAGCAAGGAAGGAAAGAATAGTGCAGACCTTCAGCTAAGGCGAACTTATCTGAACATGAGCGCGATTAAGCCATCTCTCTGCATGCCATAGTAGAGGGACATAACATAGACTATGAAAGCGCAAAAGTACTCGAACATGGATTCAGAACTTGCACTGAACGTAAATTTGTCGATGCTCTGGCGATAAGCACCCACCTCGAATGCATCAATCAGAACGACGGAACAGAGGTTTTGGAGATATGGACATCCCTATTGTCCTTGAGATAGAGACGTTTTAAAGGTCACCACGCTAGTTGACTCCACCACCATGGGGACGCATGACGTGAAGGACAACTATTCTCTCACCCGACACTCAGTTCAAAGTACACACAAGCACAAGCACACAGAAAACTAAACATCAGTTGGCATGTGAAGATTCCCACAGTCATCTGAATGTAAAACTAACCTTGAGAAAGACTACCTCTGGTAGTCGAAACTTTGCCGCATTACATCTGCGAACAACGCTGTTATTGCCTTTATATTATTCACGTTTAAAACCAATATATGGCGCGTCGATTTGTTGATACACTCCTTGCATCTTTTAGTCCTTACAACGGTTTAACCGCAGATTTTTCCATTGGTGAATATTTCGATGTTATAACTGAATCTTCCCTATCGTGATATCAATACTTCTCACGATTGCCCCTCACTGCTTTACTGTCAAGATGACAATATAAAGTAGTAAACCAGCTCAAGGATGTGGTCTTCGCACAGGATCAATTCTGATTTATTGGGGGATTTGTCCTAAAGAAAACCTTTTTTCCTGATGTGCCATCAGCGTTGGATTTCAATTAGAAAGAAATGCTTAAGTCAACAGATAATTATTATCAGCGTTTACATGCTTGCGCAATCGTGCGTGAAGTGGTTGGCCAGGCAGGTGATTTTCCTGGTTAAGCGAGAATTTATTGTACACAAAGTTAAATTCGAACAAATCTTAAATTCGTTCGAATAGCTCATGAAATTTCCATTTACCTCCTGTTTTCGTTTTTCTTTTTCAGTCAGGCCCTTCTAGACAACTAAAATAATCCAGGTTCAACTGACCTATTCGCAATTTACAAACGGGTACGATAATCGGAACCTATGAGTCCATTTTTATTATTCATAGATGCTAACAATCACTACATCGTTGCTGATAATAGCAGTGGAAAGTTTTGGATCCATCACAATCGGCGGCAACCTGAAGTGCTTGCGTGGAAATCCAGTCTACTCGTGAACTGATGAAGGTACGCACGAGTAGAGAGTAACACAATAATAATTACAGAGGCCTAAAAGGTTCCTGGAGGGTGCACTAAACTATAGGATCGTATATCGTCGGGGCCGGAAGGAAAAGTTTCCAGGTCTGCGTATGACGGAAGGTCCATAGGAAATGCAAAAGTCGTAGATGGAAAAGACCGTTCAGACAAAAGATGAGAGTGAAAAATTGAAATAGTATCCAGATGAATGTTCGGAGCGGTGATATAGCATCGTTGTAATACAGGCAGCTTTCCCATGACTGATTTCTGTTTTGCCCTGCAAAAGGACCCCAGTTGGTACTTGGAGGTATTGGCATAGGAGAGTACACTTTCATGTATTGTATGCTGCTTTTGTCAGTATGGGATGATTGTGACCGAAGTTTCCACGCCTCAGATCGCGCCTCCATTCGCGAATTTATTCGACCATGAAGAGCATCGTAAAAGAGTTTGTGGTGTTACTGAGTGTTTTAGAGTAGGTCATGAGGCGACAAACCAGGACTCAAGACCTGTTCCGGGCCTAGCCCAGAGCCCGCAGCAACAGAGCAGTCAGTTTCCATCGGAATGTATGGAACCTTGTCTATTCGGCGGATTGCTTGTTGTGCAATCTAGAGGTACTTGGACTAGAGCCCAACTTGTACCTCCTGGGAGATATATGGATGTGCTGGCTTCTTTAGTTGCTTCGGGGTTGATATGATAAACAAGAGTCTCCAAAGTCAACTGTTATATTTCAGTTTTGGCGGAGAGTAGGATGCACCATTGAAGTGCACAGGACAAGAAGAAAATTCGAAAGGGATCAGGACAGCGCTGTACTTGATGTTATACTTGGAAACCTTGCAAATTTGGGCAGCATCGGGATCTTATCGACTGGATTATATATATTAGTATATCTCTGGAATACTTCAAAAGGCTTGCTAGGCTACATGATCAAACGTTACACGGGTACTTCCAGGTTCCCGGAAGAAGTAAGGATACAGGTGGGAACAAAATGAGAAGAAATAACAAAATGGGCGTTTTACGAGGAACGTGTTTATACGCAGGAATGACGCGTATCGCAGGCACAAGGTCCAATTGAAGGATGGCGACGAGTGTCAAGATATATACGAAGTAGTCAGATTTACCGAGACCAAAATGTATATGCAAGCTAAGCTGCGATGAAAGAAGCCTTCAACGGCCGTGAGTACGGAGTAAAAGCTATCAAAACAGAACAAGCCAGATGATCGGAAGTGTACTGACGGCCGATAGATTCCCCGGTAATAAACTGGGGATGATAAAGAAAGCCGGTCATCTTACCGTAGATCCTGCAACCAAGGAAATGATTCAAAGCCTATTGAAAATGCGGACAGACGAGGAAGAATGATGGGGACTTGTGGCGAAAGTTTGCCCAAAGGCATGAAGAAGGGAAGCGTAGTCAGCGATGACGAGAAAAATGGCGAATAATACGGCATGCGTTCAATAAAATATCCGACGCTGGTAAGCCAGTGAGTAACAAAACGAGTCTCTTTCCTCCTTTTACTTGTTTCGAGGGGCCAAGTAGTTGGCATTGGCACTTATACTGATAGCCGCGGCCGTCGAGGGGAAAAACGGAGGTGATGTTCACGGTAGACAATGGTGGCGATAGCTGAAACAGGATCTATGTGTGGGTTCTTTCCCAATTAAGTTGTGTAATTAGGAGGATTCTTCCGCTTAGCGGATCATAAGCGTTGGGGATCAGGTTATGTGACTCCCGTCTCTAAACAGGCCTGCAACAGGGTCATCAGTGCCCCTTGGAGAGATATGCAAATGAACAGCATTGATAGCTTCATCGTTGATGAAGGAGCAGAGTGTCTTTTTCCCTCCTGCGATGGGCTAGCAGAGCCCTGGATCACTGTGCTTTCACGGTGAGTTGAGACTTGTAAGGATGTGGTCAGAAAATGGAGAGTGAACTCTTGGCGAGACATGGGTGCAAACGTGCACACCTGGAACAGAAAAATGGGAAAAAGTGGCAGTCTGGAAGTAATCTTGCTGAGAACTGAGGTGCGTGCAACGGTAAAATGCAGAAGTGATAAATGTTACGCAAAATGAGGTATTGAATGCTGGCAAACGTCGCGCTTAGAATGGGCTAATTGTTACATGCATCTGGAAGAAAGGGTTTAGGCTAGGACATCAAATATCAGTTTCGACTAAGATGGAAACCTAATATGAATACTTTTGCTTATTTATATGCATTGCTAGATACATACTAAAAGAGATCGAATGTTAGGTAAAAAAACCGTGTTGAAGATATTTCATTGATAGAGATTCTCTATGTAAAAACCTACAATAATTTGTACTTGTAGAGGCAACTTGGATCAAACATCGCTCCATCATATTGACTGAGCAGAGATATGACTTAGAGAGCCATGTTCAGTCAGTACCCTGGCCCGACTCATGGAATTTTTCCAATGAATTGTTGAAATCGCGCAAGCTTGGCCACATTTTCTACGGCTGTCTTCCTAATTTCATTTTTAAGGGTAGCAGAGACAGGAGAAATCTTGCATGTTCTTTGAGGCAGTTTATTTCATAGGGGAGAATAGTTGATGAAGAAGACGTTTTTTCTAAGTGCAGTCCTCGACATGGGAACTTGCACCAAGGTCTCAACGCATCGCTAGCCACAGGAAGCGTTATTCCTTATTGGCATGCAGGGGCGCGCACATATTTACCAATAACCTTGTGAAAAAAGGATGGGTTAATTTAAACTCGGCGCAGCCATAAAGAATGAAGGCCTAGTCCTCTGCAGCGTTAAATGCAGTTTAACCCTGTAGAGTAGCACAGAAGTCGTTCGCAAATGTTCCCTAAACATTCTCATCCTCGAGTCTATCACTCCGTCGCTTGTAGGAAAAAACAATGGATAAGTAGCCGAGGATCGGTGCTAATTGTGTTTTATATATTATCAACGTGCTTCCCAGGGTTTAGAAAGTCCTGTGTATCAACCCAAATAATCTTATATCCTTTGCAAATTGAATCAGAGTTGGTTCGAGGAAGTTGAATGCTCTGGAGTAATGGAGATCCAAGTCTCTGACTGAGTGAGAGTAAGGAATAACTTCTTTGTTTAATCTAAGATTTCTGTAGTAATGTGCTTGAGCAAGCTGCTTTTTTATCGAACATGCTGTGCACGATTAACCAAGCGACAGTAAATCACTGCTCACATTATATATACATAGTGCTGATGCTACGAGAGGGAGGAGGGCATACAATGTCGTGCATACAATATCGTCCGTAAACAGAAAGCGAATACCATAACTTGTGATGTGAAAACTGTTGCTGGTGTACAGCAGAAACAGCAATGGACCTAGTACTCTTTCTAGAATAGCCCCAACGATAATCGGAGGAGGCTTGGATATAATTCCATTTGCATTCACTACCTGCATTCTGGAGGCAAAAACGAAGAATCAGGCCTGCAGGGGACCGTTATACCATAGCTGTCAACGGTCATGAGAAGCTAACGAAGAGACATGCAGTCGAAGCCTTCGTCACATCAAAGAAGATCACAAGTGCCGACTTTTCGTTGTTAACAGCCTTCCTTACCATGTCTAAAAAATCGGTCATGCACGTGGATTATGATTTACTTCGAAGGAAACCATGTTGATGGCGCTTGTGGGGCCATGACCCAAAAGTAAGTCGTTACCTTACCTTCTGTTATTCTTTTCACAATGCCTGAGAAAATTGGGGTGTGGTTTACGGTCCCGTAATTAGATGGCTCCTGCCTTGAGCAGTCTTTGTGGTTCGGAACAGTGATAGAAGTCTTCTATTGGTGTGGGGAGGTGCCGATATTTAGGGAAAGAATATATTTGATTGGAAAACAGTATAAGGATATCTGCACCCCAAATTTAAAGAGCGCTGGGGAAGGTCGTCCGTTGTAACGTAGAAGGGCGGTCTTATTTTTGTCAACAGTTGGTCAGTATCACTTAGGTGTAAGGAGAATGTTGGAGGAGATGCAGAGGAGGCTAGAAGTGCCCGGTTTATTGTTTTCATCGGTTTTCATAGAGGAAACCTAATGAGCATTGAACATCTCTGATATCAGTGCTCCTGAATGTGATGAATGGGAAGTGCTTACTAGTAGGGGGTCATTGGTTCTCAGTAGTCTTGCCAGCGCCGCAGCTCTGTTGGCAGGGTGTTACGTTTGAAGTTCGCTCTTTTTAAAACAGAATCAGGAAGTGTTGTAAACCACTCAGACAGAGGGTTCACCCGCGATAAGAAAACAAACTCTTTTGTTCGTTCGAATCTTGTTTGGATCAAAGAATTCGTTTTCAAGTTAGTCCAGGGTGCTCTAACTTTCTGGTGTTGAGCCACACTGCGTCGGACTGACTAGATCAAGAGTTGCAAAAAACTATTGGCGGCCAGTTTGAGATCCACAGAAACGAAGAAACTTTTGCAAGTTTGGCTAAGAATAATGAAGGTAAGATTTTCAATGAGGCTCTATGCTATGATTAAATGGAAGTCGAGGAAGAGATAACTGACGAGTAAACCAAAAACTTACGAGCAATCCGGGAATGATCACACCCGATTAGTTTGTTGTGCATCTGCGTGCACCCCTGAGTTAGGCCAGTTGTGAAAACAAGATCACGAATACTGTCGGCCCTTGTGAATAATGAATTATGTTGTGTCTACGCACCCAGTCGTACATCGGAACCAAGCGCAGAAAAATATAGTCCTCTTGCGAAATTCATATGGTTCAGGCGTACGTTTGGGGGAATAGATGAAGAGCCAGCAACACGGAAATAAGTTTCAGTTCTGTGGCAGTAATCGAACAGAAGTTATGATGATTAATGAACCGTGTTGGGTGAGGGTGGTAAGAGATGGATTTCAATGCGGGGTTCTTTAGTGGCGCTGAAATTAAGAGGCTGAGGCCCAACTTTGTTAACCGTTACCCCTGAATAGTTTGGGCTATAGGGCCACGACAGATCTGAAGGGATAGAACATAGGACCGTGCTATTTTTTATGGGCCTGGTGGGGCCTTATGAAGCTGGGGCGGGTTGTCTTGCGTGAACCACATCTGTTGAGGAGAGCTGAGACACGGCTGATTAGAAGAAGCCTCTTTTCTTGGTTTCAACCGCATCAATGGT